>JACXGM010017231.1:0-19882 GCA_016801145.1 Umbra pygmaea
CACATTACATATAACAGGTCATTCACTACACATTATCACATTACATATAACAGGTCATTCACTACACATTAACACATTACATATAACAGGTCATTCACTACACATTATCACATTACATATAACAGGTCATACACTACACATTATCACATTACATAAAACAGACTTAGAAAACATAGCCACAGTTTCCAGTTGAAAGTGCAGCATCTATACTAGCACATTCATAATGCGACAGTTTGAGAAGAGGTATTTTTCAGAGGCAAGGGGAGAGAATGTGGGGAGTTGAAGTTCCGGTCACCATAGTAACAAACCCCCACCCCATTGCCTATCATTCATCCCCATAGTAATAGCCAAGCTCTGTTGCCCCGGAGACCACAGGAGATGTTAGGGGAATGTGGTGTATGTGTGTAAAGTTGCCCATGCCTCTGTGGGTGTGTGTGTGTGTGTGTATGTGCATGCTTAGGTGTACACACATTTGTGAACATGAAAAGGCAGTAGCAATCTTCAGTTGGCATCACTTAGTACTTTGTTGCTGTTTAATGGTGTCAATGTTCCCTGTGAACTAGCATATAAATCATATCTACACTGCTCAAAAAAATAAAGGGAACACTAAGATAACACATCCTAGATCTGAATGAATGAACTAATCATATGAAATACATTCACCTTTGCATAGTTGAATGTGCTGACAACAAAATCACACAAAATTATCAATAGAAATTAAATTGATCAACCCATGGAGGTCTGGATATGGAGTCACACTCAAAATCAAAGTGGAAAACTACACTACAGGCTGATCCAACTTTAATGTCCTTAAATCAAGTCACAATGAGGCTCAGTAGTGTGTGTGGCCTCCACGTGCCCATATGACCTCCCTACAACACCTGGGCATGCTCCGGATGAGGTGGCGGATGGTCTCCTGAGGGATGTCCTCCCAGACCTGGACTAAAGCATCCGCCAACTCCTGGACAGTCTGTAGTGCAAGTGGTTGGTGGATGGAGCGAGACATGATGTCCCAGATGTGCTCAATCAGATTCAGGTCTGGGGAACGGGCGGGCCAGCTCATAGCATCAATGCCTTCCACTTGCAGGAACTGCTGACACACTCCAGCCACATGAGGTCTAGCATTGGCTTTCATTAGGAGGAACCCAGGGCCAACTGCACCAGCATATGGTCTCACAAGGGGTCTGAGGATCTCATCTCGGTACCTAATGGCAGTCAGGCTACCTCTGGCGAGCACATGGAGGGCTGTGCGCCCCCCCAAAGAAATGCCACCCCTCACCATTACTGACCCACCGACAAACCGGTCATGCTGGAAGATGTTGCAGGCAGCAGAACGTTCTCCATGGCGTCTCCAGACTCTGTCACATCTGTCACATGCTCAATGTGAACCTGCTTTAATCTGTGAAGAGCACAGGGCGCCAGGGTCAAATTTGCAAATCTTGGTGTTCTCTGATAAATGCCAAACGTCCTGCACAGTGTTGGGCTGTAAGCACAACCCCCACCTGTGGACGTCGGGCCCTCATACCACCCTCATGGAGTCTGTTTCTGACCATTTGAGTGGACACATGCACATTTGTGGCCTGCTGGAGGTCATTTTACAGGGCTCTGGCAGTGCTCCTCATGCTCCTCCTTGCACAAAGGCGTTCTGCCTGCTGGGTTTTTGCCATCCTACGGCCTCCTCCACGTCTCCTGATGTACTGGCCTGTCTCCTGGTAGTGCCTCCATGCTCTGGACACTACGCTGACAGACACAGCATACCTTCTTGCCACACAGCTCGCATTGATGTTCCATCCTGGATGAGCTGCACTACCTGAGCCACTTCTGTGGTTGTAGACTCCGTCTCATGCTACCACTAGAGTGAATGCACCGCCAGCATTCAAAAGTGACCAAAACATCAGCCAGGAAGCATAGGAACTGAGAAGTGGTCTGTGGTCACCACCTGCAGAACCACTCCTTTATTGCTGGTGTCTTACTATAATTTCTACCTGTTGTCTGTTCCATTTGCACAACAGCATGTGAAATTGATTGTCAATCAGTGTTGCTTCCTGAGTGGACAGTGTTATTTCACAGAAGTGTGATTGACTTGTAGTTACATTGTGTTGTTTAAGTGTTCCCTTTATTTTTTTGAGCAGTGTATATGCATGCAAATGTTTTGGCACACAATAAATCTTTCTGTGAACAGAAGTTGACCTGACCTCTATCCCCAACTTTTTGTAACATTTAATACACAATTATGATTTATTTGTATTCTTTATGAATTCAAAATAATAATCAAAGTCAACATGATCTGAAAATGTTTGCGCACACTTTAATTTCTCCTTTAAAACAGTGAAGTGAATTCCTGGGTTTAAACTATTAATCTGTGAAACTGTGATTATTGTTCTCCCTGGTTTCAACAACCATGGGCTCCTTTTAGCAGATATATGTGTTGACTTGGTAGATAATTGACTTTCACAAAAGAGTAGACAATAAAAAAGCTCCATGCTACCAGCTGTGGCAATTTCGACTGTCACAAAAACATACAGTAGTCAACGATTTTAGTTTAAATGAACAACACAAGTCAAAGCAAGATCAGAAAGACCAAGAAAAATATCAGACAGTCTTGCCAGAAAATGGGTCACATCTGCACAACAAACCCACATGTCACTGCAGAGTAGTTGTTCACAGATAGTACAGCGTACCTTTACACCAACAAGAATCAGCAAGAATCTGCATGGAAGAGTTGTGAGAAGGAATCCTTTTCTAAAACATCATCACAAAATTCTGCAACAAAAGTTTGCAAAAAAACCTTAACAATTCAGAATATGGAACTGGTCATTTTGTGAGGGTAGAAAAAACAATGGATATTAACAAATCCTATAAGTCCAATGAAGCTGAAAATGTCAGCAGCATAGAGCCCTGTAGTGCACTGCTGGTTTCCTTCTAAAGCTAAGCAGGGTCGGGCCTGGTTAGTCCCTGGATGGGAGACTAATGCTGCTGGAAGTTGTGTTGGAGGGCCAATAGGGTGCACTCTTTCCTCTGGTCTAAAGATAATTCCCAATGTCCCAGGGCAGTAATGGGGACACCTGCACACTGTGTAGAGTTCTGGTTTTCAGATGGGAGGTTAAGTGGGTGTCCTGGCTCTCTGTGGTCACTAAAGTTTCCATGGCACTATTCGTAAGAGTGTTAACCCTGGTGTCATGGACACATTTCCAATCTGGCTCTCATACCATCAAACCTAATCATCGTATCTCTTAATTAGCTCATTCATTTCCATCTCCCCCTTCTCCCCAGGCCATTGCTGCATATGAGAAAGTGTTCTCAGTCAACTTGCCTGGTAAAGGGAAACTAATTAAACTAACAAATTATTTTTGGATATTTAATCAAGACAATGATTAAAAACACCTCAAAATCAACCATGAAAAAAGATGGACAAAGGTTATGGAATGGACTTTTCAGTCCACAGACTTGAATATTATTCCTAATCAGTGGAGAGATTTAAAATAAAAGGGAACCAATAATCTTTCTGAGATAAAAGATTTCGACAAGGAAGTGGGGAAAAAAATCTTAAAAAGTAATGAAAAGTAAATATGTTGGCTAAAATCCTTTGAGCATCCATTTTCTATGACCCTCACTATATTATTGGCACACAGGGTAGGAATAACAGCATGGTAATAGCATAATATATTAATAACATGCCGAACACATTTATTACTTCATTATAACATGGCAGTAGAATTACTAACATGTTGATAACACGATAACAGCATTAATAACATGTAATTTACATGGCAGTATTATGTCCAGTAAACAGCAGTTTAATTAATAACAGGCTAATAACAAGAAAGCAGTATTAGTTAGTAACGTAACAAAATGCGTTTTGGTTCAGTTTCCAATAGATCTTTCTTAACTGCTTTTAGACAACTTGATATTCCTTGAATGTGTGTCTTACTAATGTATCTTTATTTCTCTCCACATCTCACTTGATTATCTCCCTCACCCTTTACCCCCACCCCTGCCCTCTCACCATCAGGTTTCCTCCCACACTCCTCCGGCCTCCAAGATAGATTCCCTCAGGAGTAAGGTTGAGCTCCTCCGCCTGCCATTGGCTCTCTCATCAAAGTCTATCAGCCATCGCAAAAGTCAGCTGGGCGGAGCCGGGGAGCACGGCACGGGGGGAGGAGGAGCCCACAGGGGCAAACCCCGCCCACCGGCCTCCGACATGGACACCGAGTCCCAGTACTCAGGCTACTCCTACAAGTCCTCACACTCTCGCAGCTCTAGAAAGCACAGGTGGGCAGCGCAAGCAGGAGATATAACCATGCCGTACCTATACAACCCTTAAACATTACACATGACAGATAACAATTACAAAGTCTGACTAGTAGAAATTTTGCTGCGTAACATCCATAACCGACAAGGTGAAAATAAAATCAATGTATCTCTCGCTATGAGTTACAGTTTAGTTCTAAATCAGGTCGTGCCAGATGAGAGGCATGGATGAATGGCTGAAATGTGTGTACGTACACATACGCTCACTTACTTGCATGTAAACTGTGTGTGACCTTGGGCTGGACATTTCACATACATTAACCTCCAGAGAGTAGACCCTGTGTTGTTTGAGGCGTAACCCACTGTTTATCTGTGTTTTTCAGGGAGCGCCGGGACCGCCACCGCTCAAAGAGCAGAGACAGCAGCAGTAGAGGGGACAAGTCAGTCACCATCCAGGCCCCTGGAGAACCTCTGCTGGACACAGAGTCAACCCGTGGAGATGACAGGGTCAGCATTTACTACTTCCTTCTATCGGTGTTCACTTTCTTGGCCAGGTGCCATTTTTCTTGGCTCTTGAACATCATACCGTTTACTTCACCGGGCCCCATGGCTCGGTTATTAAATACCTCAAACCAAATTACAATGCCTTCCTCATGAACAATCCAGTTTTGTCCTGTGTAGCTCAGTTATTGAAAAAACAAGACTTCTGTGTTTGACTTCCACTGGTGATCAGTAAGAAAATAATACAAACATGTTCTTATGGAGTAATATATCTTTATTCAAGAGCGCATTATTTTAATTTGACAGCATTACTCACAGATATTACATTCAGATTTTGTAATAATATCCCTCAAAACCTTGCTATCACACTAAAATAGTCAATGCTCACGCTTGGATTGGCCCTGCTTGTGTTCAATCTTTCTGCTTGGATTCAGATATGTTGTTATTTGGATAGATTTCCTGCCCTCAATTTCAGCCTTTCTCTTTGGACTCAGGCTGCTTCTTTCACGCCTGCAAATCTTCTCCTCACAGATTTTTCCTGCACTCTCGGATTGTTTGTGTTACAATGCTATCAAAATTCCCCAACCAATAGAATGCCAGCTCTAGTGTTGACCAATGAGATGATCCCTGCTCCGTTTAGGGTGTGTTCATTTTACTTTTGAACATCCCTTGCAGGCAGGTACTGTAGCTGCACGGCTCCTCCACTCGCGCTTTTCCAGACATTTTTTAAAAATATGTACTTCTTTTGCGTTATTGCGACTTTTGAAATAAAAAGGCTGTCATGAACTGAGTGTTGTAGCTGAAGAGAACTGAGGCAGAGACATGCACGTAGGAATAGACTTTGTTTACTTATAACTGAGAAAAAAATCAAACGTAAGGAGCATACAGCTTTCAGAAAACACCTTCAAAAACAGTGGATAACATGATAATGACCGACGCCATGTGTCGGTCATGGTAGGCTTTTATCAAGTCTCTAAGGGTACATAATTAGTAACACAAAACAGCTGTGGAATTAAGCACAATCACATTCTTAAAAGATGCATTGCATACTTGTGTCACTGGGTGGCAGTACCCGCTCCACCTATATGTGACCGCACCCCCCAGGGAAACGGGCCTGTGGTGCCATCCTAACAGGGGCCTGTGCTACCTCATGGGTGACAGAGGCCTGTGGCTCAACATGAACAGGGGCCTGTGTTACTACATGGATGACAGGGGCCTATGCTATAATCAGGGAAACAGGCCTGTGGTGCATAAACAGGGGCCTGTGCTACTACCTGGGTGACAGGGGCCTGTGGTGCAGCCCTAGCATAGGTCTGTGCCCTAACCTGGGTTACAGGGACATTTAGGTTAGCCAGGCTAACAGGCCTGTGCAGCTACCAGCTGTGCTCCTCTTTAGGTGTGATGTTGGTCAGGATTACCCCAGGCACGCCCCTTCGCTGCCATCAGGGTAGAAGGGGTAGTATATGTGGTTGGTGGCTGACCAGACTGGAGGTGAATGGTGGATTTCTCTCTATTGTCCTCCACGTGTATATAGAGAAAATACGTTGTGAATAGACCATAATCCTCCACCTCCAGTCCTTCCTTCTCGGTAATTCCTACAGTCGGTTATCCTGTCATGAACTGAGTGTTGTAGCTGAAGAGAACTGAGGCAGAGACATGCACATAGTTGGAATAGACTGTATTTACTTATAACTGAGAAAACAAATGTAGGCAGCTTACAGCTTTCAGAAAACACCCTCACTAACAGTGGGTAACATAAGATAATGTCTGACGCTATGTGTTGGTCATGGTAGGCTTTTTTATCCATAAGGGTACATAATTAGTAACACAAAACAGCTGTGGAATTCAGCACAATCACAGTATAAAAAGATGCATTGCATACTTATGTCACTGGGTGGCAGTACCCGCTCCACCTATATGTGACAAACGCCAGTTATACTGTATGTATATTATATGTATATATACTTTTGACATAAAAAAGGCCTGTTTTATATATATACATTTATACTTTTGAAATAAAAAGGTCAGTTATATATATATATATATATAGCTAACTGGGAAAATGTAGTCCTTTTTTTCCATTTCTGTAGTGTGTTTGATAGAAATGTAGTTTTCACATGATAGACTGCTTAATGTCTCTCCCTTTGTTTCCCTGATCCAGGATGATAACTGGGGTGAGACCACCACGGTGGTTACAGGGACCTCGGAACACAGCGTCTCCAATGAGGACCTGACCCGCGTCTCCAAGGAGCTGGAGGAGTCATTCCCCCTGGACTGTCGCCGTTTCCTTGGCCCCGCGTTAGCCGCCGGGCTGGGTCTATTTGCCCTAGTCACCCCGCTGGCCTTCTTGGCTCTGCCCCAGCTGCTGTGGCGTGAGTCTCTGGACCCGTGTGGCACTCCCTGTGAGGGCCTCTACGTATCCCTGGCCTTCAAGCTCCTCGTCCTCCTCATCTCCACATGGGCGCTGTTCCTGCGGCCGCCTCGCGCCACACTGCCTCGTTTCTACGTGTTCCGCTGCTTACTGCTGGCACTCGTCTTCCTGTTCGTGGCGTCCTATTGGCTGTTCTACGGTGTGCGCGTGCTGGAGCCCCGGGAGAGAGACTACAGGGGCATCGTGGGGTACGCGGCGTCGCTGGTGGACGCTCTGCTCTTTATCCAGTATCTGGCGTTAGTGCTGCTGGAGGTTAGGCACCTACAGCCAGCCTTCTGCCTCAAGGTGTTGCGCACTACTGATGGAGCGAGCCGCTTCTACAACGTGGGACACCTCAGGTAGCTAATGGATGGAGGGACGAGGCGTGTGCGTTTGTTACAGAATGTTTGGGATGTTTTATGAATGATTTGTGTCCATGTGTTGCTACAGCAAAGGGAATCTTTTTTTGTGTTTTGATGTCTCAGAACGGTTATGTTCATTTGCATTTTTACTAACATTGACAATAACTTCAGAGACAGATATCAGAATATTGTGGTTGGACTGGACAACACATGCCCCTCCATAGCCTATGCTTCCTACTGATTATTAAAAAAATTATAAAAATATTTAAAAACTCTAACAATTTATATATTGTGTTTGGCAGGCTAATGTAAAAAAAAACCTGCATGTTTGAGCAATTTCAGCAATATGTGATTTGCATGGTGTTAGGGTTTATGTGTATCCAGTGTAATTGGATAGGTCATACATAAGGCACAATTGAAGAGGTTGATTCTGTTGTTGTAGTCCAGTAGGCACCACTTGGTATTTGGTTTCCACGTTAGTGTGTAGAGGTGCAGATAGGTTGCTTGTGTGATATTTACCATATATAATGTTACGTACATCCACAAACAATAAAAAGTCACGTGAATTCATTCGACATGAGTAATTTGAAGCACAACTCATCACTGTCTTTTTCCACTGTGCCTTTTCTTTCATATTTGAAGTTATTATAATGATACATGCAGTAATATCAACAAATGCACGTCTGATAAGGTGATATTTCAAGTGAATAATGCAGTCCTTTTCTCTGTCTCTGGTTTCTCAGTATTCAGAGGGCAGCTGTGTGGGTGCTGGATCAGTACTACAGTGATTTCCCAGTCTACAACCCTGCTCTGCTTAACCTGCCCAAGTCCATCCTCTCTAAGAAGGCTTCTGGTTTTAAAGTCTACACCCTGGGAGAAGGTAAGCCTTGACACCAAAACATCCTCTTCTCATCCTCTCGTCTTATTTTTTCATAGTTGATATTTTCAGCTTCTATTATCTCAGAAACCATAGTGATAGAAAAATCATCATACACTTTTGAAACAGTAACTTTTTTTGTCTTTATGCCTGAAATAAAAAGCAATTAAAAATATATATTTTTGTTCCAGCTTAATTTACACATTCTTCAAGTAACAGAAAAAGGCAACAGTATAAAATGTACAAAAAAATGAATAACAGAGCTGAAAAAGTGATCAGTCCCATGATTTAATACTTCGTAGAGACACTTTTTGTTTTAATTACAGCCATCAGTCTGTTTGGGAAATATTTGCCCATTCTTCCTTGCAGAATTGTTCAAGTGCAGTCACATTTTGTGGTGAGCAGAGATTGACTGCTGTCTTCAACTCCACCCACAGATTTTCCTTCAAATAGTTTTTTTCTGCAAAACACAAACGAGACTCTTTTTGGCTTTTTTTTCAGAAGAGAATTATTGCCACCCTGCCATACAGGCCAGCTTTTTTAATACTTTTGAGATTGTTGTCACATGCACAGACCGATCAATCTCAGGCATAAGGACTTGTAAGTCCTTCAAATTTGGCCTCTTGGTAGCTTCCCTGGTCTATGTCCTCCTGGCTCGGTCATCCAGTTTAGAGGTGTTGTGCATGGTGTTGATGGTGCCATACGCTTTCCACTTCTTAATAATGTCTGAACGTTCCCCCGAGGGATACTTAAAGCCTTTGAAATCTTTTTGTATCCTCCTAACTTGGGCCTTTCCACAACTTTGTCTCGGGGCCATTTGACTGGTTGTACCTGAGCAAGTTTGTAAAGGTTGCTCTAATTGACTGATCACTTATTCAAACCAGGTATTTCATTAATTACATTTGAAAAATTGTTCAGAATTTTTGTAAATGTTATTTTCACTTTGATGCCAAGGGTTATAATGTGTAAATACTGCTGGTATTAATTTATTGCAATATTCAGCGTGTATTGTGACATATGACAATCATTTTGACAGGTTATGTTGTTTTTCACTGTATTTACTTTGTGAAACATTTCTCCTGTATTTTTATGTTGACTAATTTCCTTTGTTGTCATTTTTGTTTATTTTTTTATTCATTATTCTTTACTGTGTTGTTTAGTTTTTCTCATATAATTTGTCTTCCAGAAAATAACACCAATAACTCTACCGGTCAGTCCAGAGCGATGATCGCTGCAGCGGCGCGCAGACGAGACAATTCCCACAATGAGTATTACTATGAGGAGGCAGAGATGGACCGCAGGGTCCGCAAACGCAAGGCCAGGTGAGGAGCCGCTGGGCTGGGTAGATCATCATTGATTGACCCTTCAGATCCATTTAAATCCATGTAATGACCCCCATATTAATAACAAATGTCATTCATCCACCCAGGCTGGTGGTGGCGGTAGAGGAAGCGTTTACACATATCAAAAGGCTCCAGGATGACGAGCCGGCTGCTTCATCCCCCAAACATCCCCGTGAGGTGATGGACCCCCGGGAAGCAGCTCAAGCCATCTTTGCCCCCATGGCCCGGGCCATGCAGAAGTACCTGAGGACCACACGCCAGCAGCCCTACCACAGCATGGAGAGCATCATCAACCACCTGCAGTTCTGCATCACACATAATATGACGCCCAAGGTGAGCCACCCATCACTGAACAACTAGATCTTGGGCATGCCTACGCACATTACCGCCTAAAGATGCAGTCTGAGACTTTTGCAATAAAAAATTATGTTTTAAACCTCTTGTTTGCCTGGATGTAATATGCTGTTAATATTATCAAAAAACATTTAAGTAGAATCACTGTCATTCCTCAGTTAGCCATGAAATTCTAAGTTTGTGACAGAGCACAAATACATGACATAGTACACAATTTCAGGGAAGATCCTCAGCTCAATAGTGCCACTGTGATATCCAGTGGCCAATATTGCCTACTGCATTTTTAGATAGAGTACACTGCTCAAAAACATTAAGGGAACAAGTCAAATCTCACATTGGGTCTCGATGGACAGACAAATCGATTATTAAAGATCAAAATCTTGACAGTACATTGTGTAATTCATTGAGAACAAAATGATGTAACAATGTTCAATGGAACCACAATCACCAACCGATTGAGGGCTGGATTAAAACTTGCACTCAATGTCAAAGTAAACAATTGAAATCACAGGCTGTTCTAACTTGCATAAATTTCATCATGGCAACTCGCAATGTAACTCAGTAGTGTGTATGGCCCCCACGTGCGTATATGCAATTCCGACAATATCTGGGCATCCACCTGATGAGAGGTGGATGGTGTCCTGGTGGATCTCCTCCCAGACCTGGATCAGGGCATCAGTGAGCACCTGGACAGTCTGTGGTGCTGCTTGGCCTCGTCGGATGCACCAATACATAACGTCCCAGAGGTTCTCAATTGGATTCACGTCTGGGGAACATTAGGGCCAGGAAATGGCATCAGTGCCTTCATCATCCAGGAGCTGCCTACACACTCTGGGCACGAGGCCGGACATTGTCCATCACCTGAAGAAACCCACGTCCAACTGCTTTAGCTGTAGTAGCCTGCTGAATGTAATTTTATAGGGCTCTGGCAGTGCTCCTCCTGTTCCTGCTCACACAAAGGAGCAGATACCGGTCCTGCTGTTGGGTTGATGCCCTTCTACGTCCTTTCATGAACTTTAATTTGCACCAAAACATGACAGGAATTCACAACCGCTTATGCTTCCTAACTGGAACGATTGAAGTTTCATTCCATGTTCCCTTAATTTTTCGAGCAGTCTAGATAGACATGTGACATGTCAACTACAACCATATAGATGCATTTCAGGATTTTTTGGCCGCTGTTTGTAAATGTGGAGCTGTCGAGCCAAACGGATACCTGGATATTGTGTAGGATGTGCCAGTAGGTGTCATCAGATCTACCTGCTTTCCATTTAGAAATTTCACAGCTAACTCAGTTTTAGTATTAATTATTTTAATAGATTATGCACAGATAAACAACATATAACACATCATTTTATTAAGAAATGTCAAAAGTCACAGACTATTAACACTTTAAACCTTACCCTGCTGAAATACTCATTACATTACCTTAAAGGTACAATATGTAGTTTTCCAAAACAATAACAAAAGACTTACTTTGCATTAAAAAAGCAAACATTACTATACCTATATTATATATATTTCTTAGTTGTGTACTTACATTATCCAAAATGTTTCCACCATCTTTCAAACCCAGAGAAATTTGTAATATAATCGAAGACACGGGACGTTTCATTTTGTCTTCCGTCAATGGCGTCATATAACCTTTAACTGCTCTAGTTGTTCTAAGTTCCTGGTAACCACAAAACATGATGTGAATAAAGTTATAATATTTTTAACAATACATTACTTTGTCAGTGAACATTTTTTTTGCTGGAGACGCTAGATTGGAAGGTTGTCATTGACGACGATATCAAAACCATGATCCCACGCTACTTCCCAATGTCATCCAAGTACATCATCTGCTATTGTTTTGATTGAGAGACCCCTAGCGGCCAAAAACTACATATTGTACATTTAAATTAAACTTAAGATGATCCATATTAGGTGAGTATAGGTGAGCCAACTTCATTTTCCCTGTAGTAAAGCTGCACTATTTTCATTTGTCCTTTCGGCCCGAATTTGACGTCAGTTTTTAAAATAATTATTTATGTATGTTTTTACTCAACACAGGAATAATACAGGTATAAAATCAATAAAAAAAAATACACATGATTATCTTGTCCATAATATGTATTTGTTTCTAGTTACAGGGGTTATTGCACATTTTCTGTTAATCCAATGAACCTCATTTCACAACCGAAATATTACTGTGTCCTTCAGTTATTTGATAGATCAAAATGAAATTGCTGATCCAAACCCAATTATTTATAAATAAAAATCATGGAAATTGTCAGGGTTGCCTAAACTTTTGCATACGATTGTAGATATTGTGAAATGTTGATTTTGCTATTCTACTATTGTCTGTATTGTATTATTTAAGTAAATGTTTTCCATCCCGGGATCCAATATGCTAGTTCCTAACAGTTACTAGTGCTAAAATATTGGTTTTGTATTTTTTTTTAAGTTACATAGTACAAAGAAACAAGATTAAATTTCTGGGGGTCCGCTTGGTGTAGAGGAGTAAGTCGCTGCATTGCAGGACAGTCTATGTCATGACGGTCATGGGTTCGAGCCTGGCCATGGGTTCTCTTACTATTTCCGGGCCTCCTGCACAAGGCAGTAGACAATTGGCATAGATCTGCCCGCGATTTGGGTTAGATTATCTATACTGCCACATTGCTCTTCAGCGACTCCTTATCTTCAGATTGGGTGCCTGTAAATTAAATTATTTAATTATAGAAGTATAGTCGGTGAACGCAATCATCCCGTGCATGTCTGACTAAAGGCTTCTGTGTTGGGTGAACAGTGTGAAAAGAATCAGCAGCTCTGGCGATATGTGGTTGCATGAACCATGCACCTCATCATCCCACAGATCTGTACAAGGAGTTGTGGAGCTGCCGACAAGGCAGGATTAGAGAGGGAATTGAGAAGGGAGGAAAATTAAGAACAAAAATCACAAAAAAAGCAAAATACTCCCTTTCTATTGTGCTCACCACATATCTTACCCACAGCCAAAGGCGTTGGAACAGGGAGGACAAGGGGAACATGCCCCTCCCAATGTAATGTAACAGTCAGGCAATATGGTCACCCTAAATAATAAGAACAATGTGTGAAAAATATATGGTGTCCCCCCAATATCAAACTTGTTCCTACACCCTTGCACAGCTGCCTTACTTTCGACTTGACTAAATGTACCACCTTGGGGACTTCTCTGTGTCTCTCTCAGGCCTTTCTGGAGCGCTACCTCTCCCCCGGCCCCACACTGCAGTACCAGCGGGAGAACAGCAGAGGGCGTCAGTGGACCCTGGTGAGCGATGAGCCAGTGACATCTGCCCTGCGCCAGGGTCTGGTGTTCTCCCTGCGACGTCTCGACTTCGCCCTGGTCGTTACCGTGACACCCCTGCCTTTCCTCCATTTAGGGGAGGAGTTTATCGACCCGAAGAGCCACAAATTTGTCATGAGGCTGCAGTCTGAGACTTCGGTGTAGACAGGAAGTCAAGGACACAATGGCTGGGGGTAAAAAAGTGTTTAATCAAATGCTGAAGAGAAGAAAGATAGACAGTTTTTCTGTTTTACTCAAGTCCCAGCCTTGATCTTTGTGTACAAAAGCGAGAGAAGACAGCAGAAGTGAAAAAGAGAAGCATGGTAGAGAGACAACAAGATGCTCAGTCTAACTCAATCGGTGTCTTTCTGTTGTCTGGCCAGTCAGACTTTCTGTCAGATAGTCATTACCAGAGTGTATCAGCCTCACCCAGAGCTTAAACAACGCAATGCTTTATACTGTTACCATGACTATGCAGGGTAATAGAGAGTTGTTACACTTAAAAAAGACTTTATAACAGCTCCTTATTCCTATTATACCTGTTATAACCATGCAATAAAAACCTGTGGATTTCGATTTTGTTCGGAATCTACATTGATGAGTCTACATTCCAAAGCAGAATCGACTCATGGCTCTTACGTCTAAGTGTGCATCCTAAATGGCAACCTAATACCTATTTAGTGCTCTGTTTAGGCAGCTAAGGCTTGTTTTTCAACAAAAAGCAGTGGAAATGATATCTGTTACCAAGGGCTAGAAAAACCTCAGTGGCTTTCTTTTTTATTAACTGTTTGTGAGGTTTGGTGTATGTGTGTTACTGTGTTACGGAGTCATGGGGGCATCTAGGCTTCTTGTTTCCTGGCAACAACAGGACTCCCTATGCAATGACCAATTGGAACAGACGTTTACTATCAAATGAGGCAGTAATCTGTTGTGTCAGCTCAACAAATCTTAAGATGTGAAAAATGTATGTAACTGTATGATGAAAAATAACTATAAATATCAAATTTCAAACAGACGTTTTCCCCAAATTTTTAAATGAGCTGCTCCATCAAACTATCAAGTAAAAGAAATATCACTGAATAGTCCCATAACATACAGTTTTGATAGTGACACAATGTTCATTGGACAATATCAGCTATTGGTTCCCAAGAAAGTCTGTTTCACAATAGACAGAATCTGACATTTGTAGGATGTTTCTGACATTTTCTTTGACAACCTCAATTGTACTTTAAGGACTTTTCATGTATATTCCAGTGTTGTTTTTATGATGCAGAAGAAGAAACATATGAAACAAAAGCAACTGAACCACTCGCTATTATGATTTTGTGCCAAATTACACTCTATTCCAGGTCACACCTCTCTTATTATCTTCTTCAACCTGAAGTGTGCAAGTAAGTTTAAAAGCAGTTTGGTGGAGTAATGTGTCTGTAGGAATTTCAAACCTGCCTCTCCATCCATGAGAACTGGAATAAACTACACTGTCCAATCCTAGAGGTTTCATCAGTATCAGTCCTTATTGATCCAGCACAAACTATGACTCTTGTGCTTTCTGGCAGCTTACAGCTACTGTAGCCTGTTGTATATGAATGTTTTTTTTATTTCCTTTTATAAGTAAGTATATTGCATGTTGAAGAGACAGATGGCAGATGTGTTTTCAATTAATGTTACATAGCTGAATTTTAATTCCAGTGTTCAAAAATTCTGATTTATGTACACACATGAATTGTTACATTTTTCAAGTGTTGTGTTGACTTTTATATTATTTCATGTATTAAGTGAAGCTATGTTTCTAACTTAAAAAGTAATGTTATGTAAAGACAGTGTTAGGTGATAATTTTAGTAAAACATTTTTATAAATAAATAATCACTTTTCAGATTATATGGCCTTGTCGACATGCAATTCCATTCAGTTCCATTGAGATCTTATTTAGATGCAAAAAATACCGTGATTCACTAAAGATTTAGAAAATGTACAGAGCTTGAAAAAAAATCCCACTTCACTCTTTGTTAGCCTATACTGTACAATTCAAGCAATACTTTGGATTTGGACAATGAAAAATGATTTTTTTTGTGTTTGGATTTCTATTCTGAAATTATTTCCGTAGATTAACATTATGTAAAAAAGAATTTTTTTGCATATACCTAGCATACACTGTCTGCCTGATGTGTGCAAACAACGGGGACTAAAGTGAATACTGACAGCCACTGTATTTGAATTCTCATGATGACAACTAAAGTTTGCAAGAATATGCCAAACATTGCAGAATTGCAGTTTACAGCGAAGCCTCATCAACTACACTTGAACCAATGTCACGCTGTAAAAATGTGGGTGGGGAAATGATGTGTAAGGCCCCTTCAGTGCACCATAGATGTAGGATGTGTCAGAGATTATGACAACTACATCTTTTAAAGCTTCAGTCCACAACTTTTGTGATTGGCAAAAATATTTTTAGCCCCTCTATTTTAGTCTGAATGTGTAGTATAGTGTTCAATATATAATTATATATTATATGCACAGTCTAAGTAGAATAATTATCTTTAACCATTTTTCTTAAAACCCGGCTGTTTTTCACAGCTATGGCAGCCATTTCCAACATGTAGACACAGTGAAGATAGAAAGTACTAACCTAGACACGTCAGAGAAAGAAACAGAGTATCGAGCAGTGAACTGATTTAGTTTGACAGCATTGATATACACAGGCTTTAGACCTTAAAGGCCTAATGTCGTGGAATGTACATTTAACTTATAATCATATGTACCACGACTGGGTACTTACACATGTCTCTTTGGCCTTCAACTGAGGCCCTCAGTCCTACTTTAACTGATGTGTAGGACTAAATCCTAAGTGTCAGCCTTAGAGCTGATTCACAACACTTTGCTGTGCCGCAAACAGGATTTTGGATGACGACACAGGCAAGAACCAATCACTTAATAGATGTACTTGTTTAAGAATATTCTCAGATAAATTGACATTCAATGGTGACATTCCTAAGAGGAGTTGACATTCAACATATATAATAACACCATAATAATCCATTATCCATTATGATATACACATTGTAAATTAAAGATCAAAAAAGGTATCCAACACATTTTCCACTATTTCTCAATTACATATTTCAAACCAGTGTGCTGTTAATTGACCTGCCTATTTAGCCTAGAGTTAATACCATAATCAGCCACAGCGGCAGCGCCAGACATTTTTCACTGGAGGTGCTAAGGGGGAGCTAGCTCAATGCATGTAGGTGCTGATATGAATTGCATTCATGCACGCTGAGGTGACCTGCACAACTTCCTTACAACTCAATGACACAAGTGTCTGTTCAATAGAAAACCTAACATTTCACAATCTCAACGTTCTATGGCGAATTCCCAATGAGACAATCACCATAGGCTACTCATGAATAAGGGACAGCACAATGAATGTGTTAATATTGCTCTCACACAATTTGTGTCAAATGTTCAGCATTGTTAAAAGGTCTGTTTTGGGAAGTTCATCAATTAACCGATCAGGTAAAGGGAGTTCATAAATAACCATTGACCATAAGGAATAATTTTTTACTCTTTGTTTTAAATTAATTGATGACTGTTTAGGTGTGAACTCTCTTTACCTGCTCAATTTGGTGTTAATTGATAGTGCTGCAGAGAAGACACTCAGGTTGTCAATGCAGACTTCTAAATTCATAGCAGCATATCATGGCTCTATAATATATTCTGAATCTGACATCATCCGCTGATTGAGAATTAAATCATAGAGCAAATTGTGAAGTTGGAAAAAGAAGTCTGCATTATTATTTCGACAATTTGAACGCCACCTCTGTTCAATATTAACTTTACAGCACACTAATTAAATACTTTAGCCCGGGGTGTAACTCTGTTCATCTTTTTATTACCCGCTCACCTGCGGTACAACTCACATGTGCCGTGCATGCCTGTCATTCTACGTCATCAGTATGTGACATCCCCCCCTTACTTAGGATTAAATCCCAAACTCAATGTTAAACCTAACTGACAATGTTCCCTCCTCTGGAATTTGCCATTAAACATACTTCTTTTTAATAACATGCTCTACTGAATTATGTTAACACACACATAAAGGCGTAGCACTTTTTCCTCTTCAATCTATTATGAGACTTCAGAACAACTCTCATTTTGGAACACACTCCACACACTTCTAATTCTTTTTATCCTGTTACTATTGGTTTACTTAGTAATAAAGTCTGTTAGCCTCTGTGGCAGTTTGATCTGCCTGTGGGGGTCTCTCATATTTAGGTGTGGGGGGCCTAGATGTGAGACCCTCCGTATGAGTCTCTGTAACAGTCTCAGTTGCACGTTCGCCTTGGTTCTCCATTTCCTCAGTCCATGTAATCTGCGTTTTGTCGGTTGATTGTGGTGCAGCTTCCTCCGTGTAGTACTTTTTAACGAACGAAGTGTTCCTGGAGTACGTGGCTCCACTTGGTGTCTCGACGACAACACGGTTTCCATCTTTGTGGATTATCTTATGTGGTGTCTTGTTGAATGTGGTTGAGAACTTGTCTGTCTTGTCTTGCTTCAGTAAAACCTGGTCTCCAACCTTCACCTCAGAGTACTTTGCTCGGCATTTGTTGTCTGCATAGATCTTTGATTTACCTTTCTGTTCAGCGTCTTTGTCTCTGGCTTCCAGATCTCTTTGTGGAATCAATATGTCGGGGAGTTTTCCCCTGATTTTTCTCTTAAAAAGCAGTTCTGCCGGGCTTTTCCCTGTGGTGGAGTGATCAATAGACCGGTAAATTGTGACATACTTCCGGAGCTCTTTTTTCCAATCCAGACCTTCAGACTGTGCGATGCGTATCCTTTTCATCAGTGAAGCATTTTGCCTGTCCACCTCACCATTGGCTTGCGCCCACTTCGGCGTTGTTTTCGCATGAAGTATTCCATTATCCTGACAGAACGTCTGAAACTGAGAGGACATGAACTGTGGGCCACAATCAGATCTGATTGTGATAGGGAGTCCATGTCGACTGAACATGTTCTCAAGACAGTCAATCACTTTATCAGCAGTAGTGGACAGCAGGATCTCGTATTCATAGTACCTGCTGTAGTAGTCTATTACTACCAATATATAGTGTCCTGTTGGTAGTGGGCCTAGTAGGTCTGTAGCAACATCTTGCCATGGCCCCTCCGGTAGTGCGGTGGGCCGTAATGGTTCCGGTACGTCGGGTCGCGCCACTATCTGACATCCGTGACATGACTTCACATGTTTCTCTGCAGCCTTGTCCATTCCCGGCCACCATACCTTGCTCCTCAGGTGCTGTTTAGTGCCCACAATTCCCAAATGTCCCTCATGTGCCAACACTAAAGCCCTGGTCCTCAGTGTGTGTGGTAAAACAATACGTGTCCCCCTTAACACTAACTGTCCGACCACACATAGCTCGTATGCTACTGGCGCATATACCTGGCACTTGTCATAGCAGCCATTTTGTACTGCATTCCTCAGTTCCCTTAGTTCTTCGTCTGTTGCAGAGGCTTCCTCTACCTCTCTTGTGGTTAGTGCCCTTGGAGTAGCATTTATAGCAATAAACCGTACGTATTCCTCTGCTCCGTGTTTATGAGTGTTTTCTACTGAACTCCCCCCCAGCAGCCGTGATAGAGGGTCCGCAATATTGTCCTTCCCTGGGATATAGACCACCTTAAAATCATAGGGTTGGAGCCTTAGCACCCACCGTTCAACACGGGCGGATGGCTTTGATGTAGGACTGTATAAATGGCCTCCAGGGCCTTGTGATCCGTCACTAGGTCAAACTTTTTGCCATATATATACGGGTGCAGCCTCTCACAGGCCCAAACCAATGCAAGGGCCTCACGTTCCGTCTGCGAATATCTGCGTTCACAGTTCGTTAGGCTTCTGCTAACCTAGCATATTGGTACCATGCCTTGCTGTTGCTCTTGTATTAGGACTGCTCCTAAGCCAACTGGTCCTGCATCTGCTATGACTTTGGTAGGGGCATTTTTGTCAAAATATGCCAGGGTGCCAGCCTCAGCTAGTTTTTCCTTGAGAATTTTAAACGCTTGCTTCTGCTCTGGCCCTAAATGAAACTGTGTGTCCTTCTTAGTCAGCCTCCGCAGAGGTTCAGACAAACTGGCAAACTGGGGTATGAATCTGCTGCTGTAGCCAGCTAAACCTAGAAAGCTGCGTACTTCTGATGCACTCTCTGGCTCTCGTGCCTCCACTATCGCTCTCACTCTTTCTGCAGTGGGCCCGATGCCCTTCTGTGACAGTAATATACCCATAAAAACTAACTTATCCATATTGAACTGACACTTCTCTGCATTTAGTGTCAACCCACAGCTCTCCAGTCTCTTCAGAACTGTATGTAGTCTTTGATCGTGGGTCTCTTGATCTGAGGCATGAACAATTATATCATCCGAAATATTCTCTACCCCTTCAATGCCAGTCAATGCCGTCGCAATCTCGTGCTGGTACTGTTCACTTGCAGAGG
>JACXGM010017232.1:0-19881 GCA_016801145.1 Umbra pygmaea
TTGAATCTTCCCTTGTACTTTTGCCTATATTCTAGGATTGTTTGTTTTGCCTGACCCTTGCATTGTTTATTCGGTAAAGTGTTTTTGGATATTCCTTGGTACCTTTGCATGATCTGTTCCTGCCTTGTTTTTGGGACTGCTAACCTGAAAGAATAAACATTGTTGTTCTTTTATATCCTGGGAGATTCATCATTACAGTTAGAATGTCACAGTGGTGCTTACGAGCATGTTTATGAAATGGTGATTGTACGAAGAGTGAATGTCATAGTTTAGATTTGCTGTGAAAATATGTTCTTGGACAAGGGTATCTGTGCATAACAAGAATAACTGGGAAGCGACCTGTCAACTGGAGGCCTGCAAATGCAGTGTTCTCTTATTCCCCGGCTTTTCACAGCGACAGTGTGGTCTATCCAAACGCCATGATAAATATGTTTCCTTGATAAAGAGAACAAGACCTGTGTGAGATTCAGTGTGATTTATTCAATGTAGAATGAACAAGATGCTATTTTCAATGGTTGCTATGGAAACACTTCAGAACACATAGGGTTGTGGTGTTCAAGGTCAAACCTATAATGTTTATACAAACGTTTGACCCCAGTTCCCACATCACTGGACAGCCCCAACACATTTTCTCTCTCTGTTCAAAATGTCTTTTAGTTATGCCATGTCTTTTCATTCCATATTCTTTGACAAAAATCAAAATAAGCAGAATAGGTTTGGAGAGGGATAGGGTATGGTAAGGCTGTATCACAAATGGGACCCTGTTCCCTACATAGGGTACTGCTTAAGTAGGACCTACTGAATGTAGGGAATATGGTGCAATTTGTGACCTAACTTAAGGATTTGAACCATTCATCTGGCAAACGAATAGGAGTTTGACTGGCACTGACACACACTTAAAAAAGCATTGCTCAATTTCACTGACACTGACACACACTTGAAAAGCAGTAGTATTCAATGTTTAAAGGGTTCAATGGATCGGTTGGAAATTAGATTACTGAAGATGAAGGTCTAGACATTTTTATAAAATGTTCACTCACTGATTGATTGCTTATTCTTGATTATTCTACTGTATTGTAACATTCTGGGTAGGAGTAAGGAGAAGACCGGAATGTAGTATGGAATTCAATTAAGCCATCCGCATAACAGATCTTTAGACAAACAATGAAGCATACACAGCATGTAAACAAGAGAGTAAATATATGGGTAGCAATCATTGAATAGAACACTGGTGAGACTGATGAGGATACGATGTAGTACAGCTGTGTGTGCATAGAGATGAATAGATGGACTCCTAAATGAGAAGATGGGATAATATGTCCGAAATGTCCAGAGGGAGACGCCAGGGTACTGAAAATTAGTCCCTCAGCCCCCAAACAGGCGAGGGGCTGTTGCATGTATGTTATAATCTTTTTTAACTTCATGACTTGAAATGTGATCTGATTGCATTTTGTTAAAGTTCATACTTTTCAAAGTAACTTGAGTGTCAGCGAGAAACTATGGTAATTACTGTAAGAGAGTCATATAAAAGATGACAAGTATATTTATCAACATTTAAAATCCACACAAGCATGTATTATAGATAAGTCCTTGTAGAGAGTGATCTCTTGCTGAAGATGCTTGCAGAGATTCTATCTCATATGTAATTATTCCAATCTATTTAATCAACCAAACCAACAAAACTTATCTTAGACATTATTTTGTTGATTAATTAAATCATTGATTGGGCACAGCAACTGCAACAACCTCAATTGTTGCAGTTGAATGCATTCGAATGCATTCCGCAGGACATATACAGGCAGAGTGCTGCTCTGAGGCCAGAAAGATGCTTGTGCACTTCAGCCACTGGAGCCAACCAACCAGAATAGAAATAGAAATTTGCTTTGAAATTTTTAGGTGCACTTTTACAATGCACCTAAATTTGTAAAACATTGTAAACTACTGTACCAATCTGCTTTGTGCTGAAATATGCAATATACTGTAGAGTCCAACAAAGAGAAAAACACCTCAACTCAACCTCAAACATAGTTGTGAGGGACATACAGACTCTCTGTCACTGACAACTATTACATAATTCTAAACTTCATTTTTAAACGCGTTTGCGTTAAGGCACACACAGCAGGCTCTGTTCACATCTTCACATTGCATTTATTTATATCCTGTTCACCATATCTTTTACATTTTCTACAGGGCTATTTGAGCTGCTATGTTGGATTCCCATTTCAGTTGATAATTTGATTTAAATTTGTACACTTTGAAATACTCGTGTGGACATTTTCTTAATTTTTTTTGGAGTACTTTATTTAATCTAATGCATTGTTTAGAAGCTGAAACACAAATAATCTCCTGCTCCCGCGACGACATTTGCTATAATGTGTTCGCTACCAATACAACTTTGAAACTTGAAACAATTCATAAAAGTCAATATTTATGAGTTATGAGCCCATGCGGATGTTATTGTGGGACATTTTCTCTCCCTTTCTCTAACTCTCTCTCAACAAAGTGTTTTGATCCAACTTTCTTTTTGA
This sequence comes from Umbra pygmaea, assembly GCA_016801145.1. Taxonomy (NCBI): domain Eukaryota; kingdom Metazoa; phylum Chordata; class Actinopteri; order Esociformes; family Umbridae; genus Umbra; species Umbra pygmaea. Next base: position 2,529 of record JACXGM010017232.1, read on the forward strand.
TCGTTCATCCCACAGGATAACATTTTATCATTGTTGAGTTATTCTTTGTTGTTGATTTTTTTCCCTCCACTTTTTTACTTTTCTCTAACACAGATGTCTGAAAATAAATCATTAACACAAAACAATGGCCTGCGTTTCAGCTTAAAACTGCAACAACAAAACAAACATAATTCCATTGGTGCTTATATTTCACACTGCTTTCTCCCAATCCAGGCGTGCCACTAAAGTGTGACCATTTATAGTAGGATTAGGAAGATGTCACCTTTTTCTTAGAGTTATGTCTTTATTTGGCCAGGGCTTTTGTTGTGCCAATATGTTAGCAGCGAAACACAAATTACATTCTCCTGACTTGGCTGGGAATACAAGGCAACTAAACCATTTGTATGTAACATTCAATTTTCCCCAACCACAGTGCAGTACAAAGAGAAGCAGGGAAGTTAATTGAATAGAGATGGGAAGAGGTGTCTGTGCATTGTGTCGACTGGAAGCCCTGTCACTTCAACACCATACGAATAATGGCCCTCTGTGCACCAGATACAATCAGGTTTCTTAAGGTGACATCATTGTAACATCTACAGGGAAATCTTTCTCCCAAATGCCTTTGACGTTTCTTACAGACCAGGTGCCTTCAAAATGCCACCCTATTTAGTGTACTTTAGTAACACTGTGTGCTTCAGCCCACCGTGGTGGAAATAGGGAACCAATTGGGATGCAGACACAGCCAGTCATCAGCACTTAATAAAATATCTGCAAGCTTTTCCACATATAAATAGGGTGATTTGAGATCATAGGCTCCACAACCTGAGTGCAGTTCTAGCTCAGCAGCATTTTGTCCTATTACTGGATGTCTTGACACAGCTAAGCTCCTGATTAACCTCTTCTTGAAGCCGACAGGGGCACAGAGCCAAACGCGCTGGTTTGGTTGGGTCCCAAGTGACACATTATTCCCATTATTACATACTACTGTACATTTAACCTGAGCCCTACAAGTCGTGGTGAGAGGGAGTGCAGCACAAAGGAGTATGGTGTCATTTGGCAGGCAGAACGCACATATTTTCGTATCTCCACGAGCCTGGCCTGCTCCTCTGTCCCCAGAGAAGAACAGCAGAAGAACATCTCCTGAGAGACACAAGCAGTCTTGTTCATCAGAGAACTTGCCATTGATCTCTGTTGTTGTTGTGATCGTACAGTCTTTTGCTCATTATTTACCGTGCCAATTTGAATCCTAAAAGCTGATTGGCTGAAATCTGTGGTATATGAGATCTTTTGAAAAAAATGAATAATGTTTAACATTTTTTGATATATGACCAATATGCCACAGTAATGAGCTGTGTCCAGCTACCCATTTTATATAGGAAAGGGCGAATCTTTACAGTTCATACAGTTTGAATTAGCCATGAAGTATTTTCACTCCAGATAGCGGTAATTCCAGAGCCTTGTATGGGAGTCAAGTATTTGACTGGGAATCCATCAAGTGGCCTCCCTGAATTGGTTATTGATTTATAGTTTTCCAGACTGCCGAATATTATGTGTTGAGCCTGTCAAGGGATCGAAAGTGGATAAAAATTCAGTGTGGCATTTTCTTCCTAATATGTATTTACTTTGTTTACAAATCCATGTGCACACACATTTTGTATACTGCAAACACACACAAAGGCAAAGCAGTACCTAAACCCAGTCTACAATTGTATTTGACAGTTGTTTGTTTGCACAAACAGAATCCTCATTATCTGATAGAAAATATTTTCATGACTATTTTCTGGAGGCCATGTCTCATTAGAAGAGCCATGTTTTTTGCAAGATAATAATCCTGTATTTCCAGCCGTATCCCAAAAGGAGAGTATCATGAAAGAAGGTAAAACAAAGTTCAAAGACACACCCTATTATTGTGGAAAACACAGGGGCCTACAGTTAGGCTAGTGCCCCACAGGCTGGGACAAATTTACTTTGTCCAGGGTGAGCAACGTATACATAATGCAACCCCCAAATCTTTGTCTCACTCAAAGATAAGCGAAACAGACCGCAAGTCTAAATAAATCGTCAACATTCACAAAAACACACTGACTAAAAGTAAAACTGCCTCAAGGGGCGGGAACAAATAATATACATGCACACACGGGCTGACAATACTTTAATCACTGACAGCATAGAAACACTTGAACAGGATTTAAATAAAGAACTAATGATGGAGTGACTGCACCTGGTATGAGTACCTAAGACAAACTATAGGATGATAAAAACATGTGATATGATCAGCTGGTATACAGAGTAGGGACACAAGAGGAAAACAATCCACATAGGGAAGAAACTCAAATTACATTATACAGGGGAACACACAGAACATGCACAATCCCCTTAGGGGGGAATCGACAGTCCAAAATAAAAACCAACACACAAAATAACCTATATTGTAATTTTCAAATGTGGGATATAAAATACTGTAACCAACAAAACAATCCTCAATGTTGAAATACACTCACCTTAAGAATTATTAGGAACACCCGTTCAATTTCTCCTTAATGCAATGATCTACTTAACCAATCACATGGCAGTTGCTTCAATGCATTAAGGGGTGTGGTCCTGGTCAAGAAAATCTCCTGAACTCCACACTGAATATCAGAATGGGAAACAAAGGGGATGTAAGCAATTTTGAGCGTGGCATGGTTGTTGGTGCCAGACGGGCCGGTCTGAGCTCAGTTACTGGGATTTTCATGCACAACCATTTCTAGGGTTTACAAAGAATGGTGTGAAAAGGGAAAAACATCCAGTATGCGGCAGTCCTATGGGCGAAAATGCCTTGTTGATGCTAGAGGTCAGAGGAGAATGGGCCGACTGCTTCAAGCTAATAGAAGGGCAACTTTGACTGAAATAACCACTCGCTACAACCGAGGTATGCAGCAAAGCATTTGTGAAGCCACAACACGCACAACCTTGAGGCGGATGGGCTACAACAGCAGAAGACCCCACCCGGTACCACTCATCTCCACTACAAATAGGGGAAAAAGAGGCTACAATTTGCAAGAGCACACCAAAATTGGACCGTTGAAGACTAGAAAAATGTTGCCTGGTCTGATGAGTCTCGATTTCTGTTGAGACATTCAGATGGTAGAGTCAGAATTTGGCGTAAACAGAATGAGAACATGGATCCATCATGCCTTTTTACCACTGTGCAGGCTGGTGATGGTGGTGTAATGGTTTGGGGGATGTTATCTTGGCACACTTTAGGCCCCTTAGTGCCAATTGGGCATCGTTTAAATGCCACGGCCTACCTGAGCATTGTTTCTGACCATGTCCATCCCTTTATGGCCACAGGGTACCCATCCTCTGACGGCTACTTCCAGCAGGATAATGCGCCATGTCACAAAGCTTGAATAATTTCAAATTGGTTTCTTGAACATGACAATGAGTTCAAGCACTGTACTAAAATGGCCCCCACAGTCACCAGATCTCAACCCAATAGAGCATCTTTGGGATGTGTTGGAACAGGAGCTTCATGCCCTGGATGTGCATCCCACAAATCTCCATCAACTGCAAGATGCTATAGTATCAATATGGGCCAACATTTCTAAAGAATGCTTTCAGCACCTTGTTGAATTAATGCCACATAGAATTAAGGCAGTTCTGAAGGCGAAAGGGGTTCAAATACAGTATTAGTATGGTGTTCCTAATAATCCTTGTACACCGGACCTTGGAATAATTGGGAAGCGTGACAGTATCCCACATGTTCACCAGAAGTCATAACTACCTGGGTTGCAGGACTGGTGGTGAGAGTGTCTCTAGCTAGTTAGAGTGGCCAGATGGTTGGTAGGAGTGGGAGTGCACCTCTAACCAACTAGGGCTTATGCTCGGGGTATCACTGTCCGTTTTCCCCTCACCTTCCTCCTCCATATTTGGTCCATTTCCATGTCACTGTCATCCTCTTGTTTCTGCTGCTTCTGCTCCTCTCCTTCATCTTCCGTCCAAGCGGGCTGATAGTACCCCCTTGTGCCCCCCTCCAACGTTTCCTAAGGAAACCCTGTCTGTATCCAGGGTCTCTGTCCATAGAATGAGCGGGGTAGCATGCCTGAGCCTGTCGTGGGCAATGTTTCACGCTTCGTTTCCCATAGCTCCAATCTTCAGCCTTGCCTATACGCTCCGTTCCCAGGTAGGGGGAGCCGAACGGGCTATAGCCTCTTTCTTTACCCCTTTGCTATTAGGGTGGATGGCATAGCCCTTCGGCTCCCAGACTCTGCTACGGGTGGCATAGACGTAACTGTCCCATACCTCGTAAAAAAAGTCTGCACAAAATAAAATCGGTCAAAATAAAAAAACTCTGTCAAAATGCTCCCGTGCCAGTCAGCTGCGTCTCTTCCTTCGCTGTCTTTTTTCGGGTCGGTGATTCTGTCACAATATCCTTCTATGGTGTGTAGGAGTGAGACAACCGCAAGGAATATAATTCTAAAGAAATTGTGTTTTTTCACAAAAACACACTGAGTAAAACTAAAACTGCCTTGAGGGGCAAAAACAAATAATATACATATACACACACAGGCTGACAATACCTTAATCACCGACAGCATAGAAACACTAGAACAGTTTAAATAAAGAACTAATGATGGAGTGACTGCACCTGGTATGAGTAATTAAGAAAGACTATAGGATAATGGAAATGTGATATAATCAGCTGGTATACAGAGCAGGAACACAAGAGGAAAACAATGCACACAGGGAAGAAACTCAAATGACATTATACAGTATACATATTATACATATATCTCCAACCCTGGTCCTGGAGAGCCACTGTCCAGACTGTTTTCATTCCAACCCTATTTTACCACACCTGATTCTAATAATTAGCTGGTTGATAAGCTGAATGAGGCTACATTATGTGAGGTTAAAGTAAAAACATACAGGATGGTAGCTCTCCAGGACCAGTGTTGGAGACCCATGCCTTAGGGGATTGTAACAGTCCAAAATAAAAATATGATAACCTTTATTTTAATTTTCAAATGTGGGATATAATGTGCTGTAACCAACACAACAATGCTTAATGTAGAAATATATGTTGTAACATGACTATTACCTTGGTTACTTAAAACACAATAAACAATAACATCTTCCAAACTTACTGTGACCAATTCTAATAATTATCCACAACAGATGAAATCACAAAGGAGGCATTCGTGTTTTAGACAACTTTCTCTGGCCCTACTATGAATGTTTTACCCAAACTTTGGTGAATGATATGTCTTGTTAATAACCACCATTTTCATAATTACATTGATTAGCACATGCCTATAAAGTAAATTAATGTGCTTGAGTGCAGTGTTATTATTGGATTTAACTCATGACACCTGCATCTACATTTTCAAAATGCAAACCCTCCAAACATTTCAGTTTCAAAGATTCTACCTGCATTCTAATTTAGTATTCAAACGTGGGTGCACTCAGTGCTTAAGAATGCAGAAAAAACTAGGCCTACAGAATGCGCTGGTAATTTAGATGTCTTTATAAATTACAAGTTACAGTAATAAAAGCTTAACGATACATAATGATTGTACTCAACAGTGTTAATAAATATAAATGCTGTAATTGCATGTTAGGATTTCAAGCTCTGGACACTCATCAAACACAATCATTCAATGATTTATGTGATTTATTTTGTTCCAATCTTCACATTTCTTATCAGTACTTCGAATCTGTTCATCACAGTTGATACTTGTAATTAAACTGGTAAATGGAAAATTAGGAAAATGCATTTTGAATGCGAGAAGCTACTATACCTCATCTATTGAACATTCTGAGCGCTTTAGGGTGATTGTGCTGTACCATCACTCAAAAAATTAAGGAAACACACAATCATCACAGTATAACACCAAGTCAAATCAAGAGTGGGAATGGTGTTGTGGGTGATGGCCACAGACAATTGCTCTCTCCATATTCTTCCTGACTTCAAATTTGCATTGTGCTGCTGTCCTTGTCCCTACTGGTAGCATGAGGCAATACATGCAGCCCATTCAGGTTGCACAAGTAGACTAGCTCCTCCTGGCTGGCACATCCATATGTGGTTTGCTGTGTCACCCAGTACAGTCTGAAGGGCATTGAGGGGAAATCAGGAGACGGACCACTGCCAGAGCCCTACAAAATGACCTACAGCGGGCTCTCATGTGCATGAGGGCGGCATGAGGCCCCAATGTCCTCTAGTGGAAGATGTGCTCACAGCCCAGCACCATGCAGGGCACTGGTGCAGGAAAATGCCCAGCTTCATGTGGCCAGACTGTGGAGGCAGTTCTTGGATGACAAAGGCATTGATGCCACTGACTGGCCCTCACGTTCCCCAGACCTAAATCCAATTGAGAACCTCTGGGACGTTATGTATCAGTGCATCCGACGCCACAAGGTAGTGCCACAGGTTGTTCACAAGATTACTGATGCCATGATCCAGGTCTGGGAGGAGATACCACAGGACACCATCCGCCGTCTCATCAGGAACATGCCCAGATGTTGTCAGGAGTGCATACAGGCACATGGGGGCTGTACACATTACAGAGGCACATTAATATGTTGCCATAATGAAATTCAGGCAAGTTGGAACAGCCTGTGATTACAATTGTTTAGTTGATTTTCGGTGCTAGTTTAAATCCAGCACTCAATCGGTTGGTGATTTTAGTTTCCATTGAACTTTTATGTCATGTTGTCTTCATCAAATTACACAATGTACAGTAAAGATTTTGATTTTATATTTCATACTTCCAGACCCGATGTGTGATTTGAGTGTTCCTTTTGAGCTGTGTATATAGTTTAAAAACCTCCTGCTACTCAAATGACAAAACATGTTATTAAAAAATGCATTACAGCTGGCTACTTTTTGTTCTCTCATCCAACCCTCAGGTTTAAAGAGTAACTCTCACCATCAATTTTATGTTTGGCCCACTCAATCAAACGTTTAAAACATGAATGTTCTGCACAACAAAATCCAGCTATAAATATACATTTTGGGGTTGGAAAATATTTGGATTGGACTACAAAAGTACAGCTACATTTCTGTGGCTTTGCCTGACAATATTAATTAATCGTTGCTAGCCATATTTTTGATCCACTTCCAATGCCAACTTGTTCTATTGTGACCTTTGAGGAGGTACTGCTTATACAGGACCCCTCTCTTGAGTGACATGCTTCTATGTCACGATTGTGATGACAGTTTTGAAACACAGGGGCAGCAAATAACTCAACATTGTATTAACCCCCTCATAATATGACATTTGTAATTAACTGTGAAAATGAAGACCGTAATGGATGTATCACCATAAATATATACAGTATCTCACAAACGTGAGTACACCCCTCACATTTGTGTAAATATTTGGTTAGAACTTTTCATGTGACAACATGAAGAAATTACACTTTGCTACAATGTAATATAGTGAGTGTACAGCAACCGTGGTCGGTGGATCTTAATTGGGGAGGACGGGCCAGTATTACGCTCGGGACCGGAGTAAATGGAATGGTGCGCAAAACAAAAAAACACTGGGTTTGGTGCGTTGTGCACCATTCCATTCACTCCGGTTCTGAGCGTAATACGAGCCCGTCCTCCCCAATTAAGATCCACCGACCGCGGCTGGTGTACAGTTTGTTTAGTGTACCTTTGCTGTCCCTTCAAAATAACTGAACACACAACCATTAAGGTCTAAACCACTGGCAACTAAAGTGAGTAAACCCCTAAGAGAAACTGTCCAAATTGGACCCAAGTGTCATTATTTTTTGTGGCCACAATTATTTTCCAAAACTTCCTTAACCCTCTTGGGCATGGAGTTTACCAGAGCTTCACAGGTTGCCACTGGAGTCCTCTTTCATGACGACATCACATAGCTGGTGGATGTTAGAGACCTTGCACTGATCCACCTTCCATTTAAAGATGCCCCACAGATGCTCAATAGGGTTTAGGTCTGGAGACCTGCTTGGCCAGTCAATCACCTTTACCCTCAGCTTCTTTAGCAAGGCAGTGGTCATCTTGGAGTTGTGTTTGAGTTGTGTTTGTGGTCATTATCATGTTGGAATACTGCCCTGCAGCCCAGTCCCTGAAGCAAGGGTATCATGCTCTGCTTCAGTATGTCACAGTACATGTTGGCATTCATGGTTCCCTCAAGTAACTGTAGCTCATCTGTGCTGGCAGCACACATTCAGTCCCAGACCATGACAGAACCACCACCATGCTTGACCGTAGGCAAGACACACTTGTCTTTGTACTCCTCACCTGGTTGCTGTTTTGATGTGAACTGCCTCGCACCCTCATAGATCTTTTGCTTGAGGATGCGCCAAAGGTTCTCAATCGGGTTGAGGTCAGGGGAGGATGGGGTCCACACCATGAATCTCTCATTTTATGCCCATAGCAGCCAATGACACAGAGGTATTCTTTGCAGCATGAGATGGTGCATTCTCATACATGAAGATGATTTTGCTATGGAAGGCATGGTTCTTCGTTTTGTGCCATGGAAAAAAGTGGTCAGTCAGGAACTCTATATACTTTGCAGAGGTCATTTTCACACCTTCAGGGACCCTAAAGGGACCTACCAGCTCCCTACCCATCATTCCGGCCCAAAACATGACTCCACCACCTCCTTTTCCGAAGCTGCAGCCTTATTGGGACATGGTGGCCATCCACCAACTATCCACTACTCCTTCCATCTGGACCATCCAGGGTTGCACGGCACTCATCAGTAAACAAGACTGTGTAAAAATGTGTCTTTATGTATTTCTGTACCCACTGCAACCGTTTCTGCTTGTGAGCATTAGTTATGGGTGGCCAAAAAGTAGGTTTATGCACAACTGTAAGCCTCTGGAGGATCCTACACCTTGAGGTTTTCCCGGGACTCCCACAAATCTCTTCAAATTACGATGATCACGCTTAAGTTTTTGTGAAATATCTAATGTTTTTGTACCTTACTATTTGATGCTTTCTGTGGCAGAGAGATCCTTTTTCTGTCCCATATTGCTTGAAACCTGTGGACTGCTTAATAATGTTGAACATCCTCTTAAGTAGTTTTCCTCTAATTGGGCTCACCTGGCAAACTAATTATCACAGGTGGCTGAAATTGATTTCGATGATCCAAAGAGCCCGGAGACACAACATCCAAAAAAACTAAAATATTTAATATTTATGACATTTAATTCCAATTTGCATAAAAAATGCCCTATAAAATCTGTTTTATTTTTTTGCCAATTACATTATTTTTTTACCAAATTCCCTGAATTCTGTTTTATTTTTTTTAAATTCCGTGATTTCCAAGATTTTTTGATGATTCTACTTTTTAATCTCAAACCTCCATATAAAGTGGTTCCCAAACGTTTTTGGTTACTTTACCACCAGGGGTCCTAGTACCCATGGTTGGGAACCACTACCCAGGCAAAAGTGGTTTGCTCAACTACTTTTTTCCCCCACCTGCAACTGAACAACTATTTGGACAAAAGTTGCATATTTGGAACGTGGTGTAGACTGTATCAAGACAGTAGTTGTTCCAAAATGCTGGTTCCTGTGGAAGCATTAGCGTTCCCTTCATTCCTGATGCACAATATAAGATTACAATAACGCAGTCATATCACTTTTGCTGGCTAAAGGCAGAATGTTGGTTAGCAAGCTTCTAACATTGACATCGCTAGCCGGTTACATTAGAGATTTTAAATCATAAACATGTGAATGACATAAAATACTAATTACAGAGTTGGTTTGTCTTTGCATTAAAGCTACATTGTGTATTTTCTTTAGTTGTTTCTTAGCAAAAACCAAAGTATTCTCATAAGCGTATAATCTTCCATTCAGAATACATACAATGGAGCCACTTGAATTGCGGCAACCATGTTATACCTCCATCTTTAAAATACATTAACCAAAGAGGGAAATACCTGGAAATTCAAGCTCTGCCTTTCGCGCTTTTACACTCAGTGGCACCATGACGAATGCCGGGGGAGATTACTCACAACTGCCGGCAGATTTGAAAACCTGTTGAAGTTGAAGGATCATGCCTATTCTCAAGGACATGTAATGGCAGTGCTGGCCCTAGCTATAGAGTAGGCAAGAACGTTTGCCTGACAACATGAACTCTGATTTTCTGTTTCAAAATAATAGCGCTCATAATTCATTCCAATAATCATTGTTAATTCATTGCATAGGTAGTGTCCATGATCATGTGTTGCTAAAATTAGTCTTTTGTTTGATAAACCAGACTCTAGTGAATGTTTTTCAAATGTAATCGTGTTTTCCCAGGAAACACTGACAATTTATTAAATCAAAATGTGTGTACAACATATTTGTTAAATTATTATTTTAATTATAAATAATTCTTATTGTTTTTTTACACACAATACAATTGCAATTGGTTACAATTCACTAGTAATATAATGAATTAACTATGTTTAATGCAATGAAATAAAACAAGCACTATTGTTTTGAAAAAAATAAGAAAATCAGAGTTCACATTATTGGCATAATAGCGGGAGGGGCTAGAATGGTATTCAGTTGGTTGTCATATACAATTTCACCGCTAGATGGGAGCAATTCTTACACAATGTAGCTATAAACTAACATAATCCCGTAGACAATTAAAAAAATTGTTATGTACATTAGATATGAGTACTTTGAAGCTTTCCTAGCCCTTAGCAATATTGCCTGGATTTTTTCGTTTTTGAGAGATGTTCGCAAGGTACTCTGGGTAGCCCTCGTTAGAAAGTGTGGTAGTGAAAAATCTTATTATGAGCGGAGAGGTAGAGGGATGAAACGCCATATGAAGTGTTGAATTGGTATGACACTTCTTCTTGCATGGACGCACAAAATGGAGAGGTAGGGCCAAAGGGTAGGGCTAAGGGGATAAGTATTGGGATGGGGCCTTAGTGTGGGTAAAAAGACTGGCTGCAGAGTGTTGAACCATTTGGAGCTTATGGAGATATGAAGAGCTAATGCTGGGCAAGAAAGTGTTACAATAGTGGAGGCGGGAGGAGATTAATGCATGAATCAGCTTTTTGGCTTCAGGTGGGGTGAGGGAGGATTTAGGTTTAGAGATGTTGCAAAGATGGAGAAATTTGGATTTCACTGTTTGTTTTATATGTTTCTCAAAACAGAGCGTATAGTCAAGGATGATGCCTAGGTTGCGAGCATAGGGGGAAGGGGATACAAAAGCATAATCGATTGTAAAAGAGAAAGTTACAGTTTTATTAAGGGGAGACTTATGATGCCTATGATGCCTATGAGAAGAAGTACTGTTTTGTCAATGTTGAGCGTGAAAAAGTTGTGGTGCATCCATGTTTTTTATTGCACAGAGACAAGTTTCAATATAGCCAGAGGTGGGTTGGTGGATCTGACCAAGGGGGAGGATTTAGATGATGAAGAGTAGGGGACCAGAACAGAGCCCTGGGACCCCTGTTTGACTGCAGTTATATCCGATTTGTGGTCACTGAGGGAGATGTAGTGGGTGCGGTTGGTAAGATTTACCTTGCAGCCAAGAGAGTGCAGTTCCCTCAACACCCAAACATTAAAATCAATGTACCCATTTCTATTTTTATGTAATGATGGTACAAGTGCATGAAAGGGATTTCTTTTAATTTAGAATCCTCAAGGAAATGCCTCAATGGAAGTTAAGAAAGCAACGACCATTGGCTGTTGAATAAATCGCTGGTACAGTGATTTATAGATCCAGTTGAAGCGACAGAGTACAATCAAATGGAAAACCTAGCAGTGACCGACCCATGAAAGAACAACCCAGCCAAACTAACCAGCACCTGAGCCTAGCTGTTAAAAACACAACAGAAGCACAACCCTACGTAGCAGATAAAAAACAAACAGAGAGTGGAGTGTAAATTGACGGCTGGGGTCCGGTTGGAGACCAGTGGAGACCGGTTTGCCAGAACACAAGTCAGGTAGAGAATCTTTTCTGGGGAGACCTAGCCAGTTAGCAGGTGGTATACTGAAGGTGGATGGGAGATTAAACTTGTTGGAAGACAATTATCAAGTGAAATCTGGTGTAATACTCCAAAAGTAGGTGCAGACAAGTCCAGCAGATATACGTTTCCAGTACAATAACATCAAGAGTCCAGTGATGAGTAGAATAATCCAGGTGAAGGTAATCCAGCAACGCGGTTCAGCTACACACGTTAACATGCTGCGCCGTGATACACAATAGCTGAAAGTCAAGCTTTGCTATCACAGTGCATAGTTTTTGCTATCCTAGGGTATAATCCAACTTTGTATAGTCCAACTATAGTCCAACTTCACACCAATTAGCCAGGGGGTAGAGACAACAAAACAGGAAACTAGTAGACACAAAAAATAACAAATAAACAAAACAGAACATGCATTATTTCCAGGGAGAAATGGCAGTTCAATTTAAAGCCAGCAGATACTCTCACCGAAAGGAATTTTCTATATGAGGTATTGTTGATGTCCCTATTTGCATCGCATTTCTGAATTTAACTTTAGGGTTAAATTAGGGTTAACATTAAAAAAGCAGACAACGGCTTTGTAACTGCTCATCCACTATCCCCAACACTTCACCAAAGATCAACACTATTCAACCTTGATGGTACTCACAATGATCACAGTGCATAATTACAATAGTTAACTGTGCTGTTTATTTTGGACAGCTAATTTTCAGATCTTTATCAAGAGTGAGAATCACTTGGTAGGTGAATGCCTCCCAAATAGCACTGTATTCCCTATACAGTATTGTGCATTACATTTCACTAGAGCTCTATAAGCCAAGGACAACAGTAGGTTTTTTTGTTGGACGCTCTTATCCAGAGTGACATACAATGAATACAGGGACATTCCCCTGGATCAACCAGTCAAAAGCATTTGATAAAACCCTTTTAAAACCAGCAGTTGTCACATAGTGCTGATAGAGAAACCCAGCCCTACCATCACATCTAAGTCAACAAAAGGTAAATGTGCAAATCAACTTAACACACAATTCACGTCTCGTCAACCTCCATCTCGCCATTACTTAACATTGTTGAGAGGTTATTAGCAATAGATTTATCAGAAAAGTTATTGCCCAAATTATAGATACTGGACTATAATGAGACTGTAGTGTCTAAAATATAACACAACCATACAACACAATCATTGTTCCTGTGAGTAGCTTGCAAGTTAAGCCTACTTATAGACACAGTATACATGCAACTACATCTGTGTTCCTGTAACGATCCCCCCCAAGGGGATCGTACATGTTATGTCTGTGTTGCTCCCCTGTATTGTGTCCTATTTAGTTTCTACCCTATGTGCATTGTTTATCTCTTGTGTTCCCGCTCTGTATACCAGCTGATCAGATCACGTTTCCATTAGCCTATAGTCTGTCTTAATTACTCTATACCAGGTGCAGTCACTCCATCATTAGTTCTGTATGATGGAGACAAGCATACAAGTGTCTGTATGCTGTTGGTGATTAATGTATTGTCATCCCGTGTTGTGTGCAAGTGTGTTTGTAGTTTCGCCCCTCGAGGCAGTTTTTCTTTAAACAGTGTTTCGTGAATAAACACTGTTTGTTTTGACTTATATCCTCAGGTTTGTCTGGCTCCTTTTTCGCACCATGGACAACTATTGTGACAGTTCCTGTGAGCAATGCTCCCCCTGTTCATGTGTAGTTTAGTTTTCATGTAGTCTTGTTATTGTATCCCTTGGTTATGTTCAGGTAATCCATTCCAGGTTTTAGTTCGCCCCCTTAAGAATCCTGCCCATATTTGGTTCTTCCTTTATTCAGTTTTCCCGCTCTTTGTATCACATGTTTTAGTTATCCAATCCTTTTCGTTAATGACCTATACAGATGCACTCCTTTAATAATCAGTCCCCTATTTAAGTTCTTAAGTTTAGTGCCGGTGCTGGTCATTGTGTATCCTGTTCTGTAATGTGTCCTGTTATGTCGTCCGATCCTGCCTTTTCGTTTGCCTTTGTGAGTACCATTAGTATCTCTTAGTGTATCCTGTTGTCCATGTTTTGACTAACCTTGATGTGCCTCGCCTGGAGCTGTCATATTCAGGAGTACAAGCTTTCCTTTGCATTTTGTTATTGTACGGAACACCAAGTCTCAAGCTTTTCTGTTTGGAATTATCTTCTGCGTGTTTGTAGTTTTGTAGAGACAGTTAAGCATGTTTATAAATAAAACCAATATAATTTATTCAACGCCTATTGCTTCTTGACATCTTTGCTTCAAGCGTGACACTGAATCAGACAAATAAAGGAATCTTTAACAGAAACATTTGTACATAAATAATAGCATGATTTTGACAGTATGAATGAATGAAAGAATAAATTAAATGTCAAGTCCCATTTTGGCAACCCATCCCATACAGACAGATGTGCATAACCCATAGTGACCAGTAGTCACTCCAAAAATCCAAACAAAGTATTATTATAAAAAATCCAGATTACAAGACATACCAGATTAAGCTAAACTACACATTCCACATTACAATGCATACTGTATGTTCAACAAATACAGTACATTATGCTGAATGCTTATCATCAATCCCAGTAGGAGACCTGTGTCAAATGGGATGAAGCCCAGCTCTGCTTCAGCTCAGTCTTTCCGCCTCAACAGGCTAGCTTGTTTCAGCTGTCTACTTGACAACAACATCCATTCTCCCATCAGGCTCAGTTCTCCCGTAAATCACTGCAGTTAACAGTCACACACACACACACACACAAACCTCTAGCGTAGTGAACCCTGCCCTCACAACCAATTCCTAACCCATGCGCCAGCTATGTTAATCAAGCAGAAGCTATTCCAGCACCTCCCACGGTGTCTCAAAGACTCTGATTACAGATCAATAGTGTGAACACTGCTCACTGAGTGCCCTCCTGTAAGGACTAATGGACCACACGATCAGTCGAAGGGAGATGGACTCCCAGACTCCCTTAATGTTGAATTATGCAGTTGGTGGACAATTACATGCCAAGTACAGGCTTCAGTCTACAGCATGAACTGGAGTACCTGGTGGCCTCATACCTTTGTGGCCACGATCCAACTTTCCTGAATCACATTGTTATATTTACACTTTCTGTTGCTCACTCGGAACAAGTATCATCATTGCCATTAGATTCCATTAGCTCATTTTTCAGGGATTTCTAAACAGTGTGATGTCTGTGCTAGAGTTGTGTAGCGATCTAAGCTCCTGACTCACACCTGGAGACTCCCGTTCAAGCCCCAGCTTAGCCGACTGTCTGTCTCCCCCTATAATACAGGTCTGCCTAGCCTCTTCTTCCTAGGAATTGAGAATAATATTGATGAGGAGGAATAGTTTATTTGTCCGTTAGCTAGCCAAACATTTGTTGTCTATATTTGATAGAGAATGATTGTTTGTCAAATACTGTTAGTGCATCAGAGTAGATCCTCCTTAATGTGAGTAGTCAAATATACTGGACTGAGATTTGGCAGACAGTCTCGCCCACTATTGAATACCTGTTTGAAAAGTTGGCAGTGACTGCACATATGCATCCAGAATAGCATACTACTCCCTAACACGTGCCTGGTCACTAGCAGTGTACTACTTCAGTAATAGAACTCTCAAGTGACAACT
The DNA here is from genome assembly GCA_016801145.1 of Umbra pygmaea. Classification (NCBI taxonomy): domain Eukaryota; kingdom Metazoa; phylum Chordata; class Actinopteri; order Esociformes; family Umbridae; genus Umbra; species Umbra pygmaea. The sequence continues at coordinate 18,069 of JACXGM010017232.1, forward strand.
CATGCTTTTTTAAGGAATAGGGTACCATTTAGAATGCAAGCTAAGTCGTATTGATTAGAGAAACAAGCACATATTCAGGGTCAAAGGAGCAAATCCACCTAGACATTTAAAATCACACTGCAAATGGATACAATCCCAAAAAATGTACTTATCACACATCCCCGTCTTACCACTGTGCCTTCAGTCATTTCAGCTCATAACGCACAAGAAACCTGGACTTTGACACTGACTTCCCAAATGAATCTAGTTCTGTAATAAAAATGTATTAGGTTATTTATTATAATTCATTCAATTACCAAAGTATCACAATATCCAATTTGGACAAAACCTCTTAGTGCTGGAGTTTAGTGTAGTGGTTGAAGCTCAACTCTTATGTTTAACAAGTAGTATAAAGTTGTGAATCGCAAAATAGTCTATTCAACCGATGTTATACATGGTCACTGTATTTGGTAATGGATCATTTCAATAGACATTAACATCTTCTGGCTAAGGTTTAAGCTTTATCAGGTGAAACGGGTATGCCTTTAAGTGTTACCTGTAACCCACATTTCTTTTTGTGTGGACTAAAAACATTTATTGTCTAGTGAGTTTTAGACAGTTGGCAACTGACTATTGTAGCTACGAAAGCATAGATGCATGGAACTATTTTGGAGCAGTTGTATTAAACATAGAAACTGAGAAGCTTTTGATTTCTATGATGGTTTTAATTTTCATAAGAAGGGAAAATATGTTTTGCTTCAGGGATTGCCATTTACTTGCTAACACCGTGGCCATATACTTCAGATTCTTCTCATTTGTTTTGTATTTGGTTTTGTGATGCAAGAACCCATGTAGACTACACCCTGCTATCCATTTTCAAGCCTGTCTCAAAATATAACAAAGCTTTTTACCTGAGTTGCATTTCAAAGCCATCTTAAAATATACGCCTGGGCTACACGTTTTTGCTCTTGTAGGCAGCATTAACTCCCACATTCTGGCCTGAACAAAAGTAAGTCACTCTGCCTACAACAAAGTAACAAAATCTGATTTTGCATTCAGATTTGGTTTTATTCATTAGCATATTATTAAAGATACTACAGTACATTGATACATGGCCATGAATGCTCGCAACTTAGACTGAACATTGCCAATAACGACACCTCCAGTATAAATCAGATGAGACTTAGACCTTATAGAAAACCTTACTATTATAGTGTGGTTTTAGGCCTTAATAACTTCAATAGATCTATTGATTGATTGAAAGTTAAATGAGATTGTGACTAACTTGGTTCAAAAGTGATCTCAGCACTTAGACCATTCTTGATGAACATGTAAACCATTAACACAGTTATTCTAATGGTTTAAGCCTATGAAGATAATGTCCTCTAGTACCACGGCAACAAGTCTCCAACAACCTCTGTGATACCCAATCTTAATTTTATGTCCTTTTGCATAGAAGAAATCATAGGAATCCTTATTTGTCATAGAACAATTAGACATGGAAATATTAAGCAAAGGACACAAAGGCTCTACCAGGAACCTGCAGGTTCTGGCACTTTGTTCCATCACAAGAGTGGAAATCAGTTTCCAGTGACACGTACGCTGATGTCATTCAGTTTGACTGTGTGAATGTGCAAGATTTTCTAGTCTGCTGCTATGATGAAGTACTGCTGCTATGATGAAGTACTGCTGCTATGATGAAGTACTGCTGCTATGATGAAGTACTGCTGATATGATGAAGTACTGCTGATATGATGAAGTACTGCTGATATGATGAAGTACTGCTGCTATGATGAAGTACTGCTGCTATGATGAAGTACTGCTGCTATGATGA
>JACXGM010017233.1:0-19790 GCA_016801145.1 Umbra pygmaea
ATCTATATCTAGATTGCAGCTTGTTCAGAATGCGGCTGCTAGACTGCTGACTGGTGCCAAAAAGAGGGACCATATCTCTCCGATACTGGCCTCTCTCCATTGGTTACCAGTCAAGTATAGAATTGATTTTAAGGTTTTGTTACTTGTTTTTAAGGCTTTACATGGTTTGGCTCCTCTGTATATTTCTGACCTACTTGAACTGTATCATCCCTCTAGGTCTCTGAGATCATCGGATCAGCTTCTTTTAAATATTCCTTTGTCTCGATTAAAATCGAAGGGTGATCGTGCTTTTTCGGTTGTGGGCCCCAGGCTATGGAATAAACTTCCACTTACAATTATGTCTTCCCACACTATCACTGATTTCAAATCCTGTCTTAAAACATATTTTTTTTCAATGGCTTTTTAAATTGGCCTAGAGACACTTGTTTAAAATGTTCTGTTTGTGCAAACTGTGTTTTTATGATTTTTTTCATGTTTTGTTATCTTACTTTTATATCACTGTACAGCACTTTGATTAACCTTGGTTATTTTTAAATGTGCTTTATAAATAAACTGACTTGACTTGACTAGCATAGGAATCTCCACAGTGTGCAATTCATAATGTCTATTTTGTCAACCGATTATCATTGTCTTTGTACTTGTACAGTTCTGTGCAATACATGTATTGTTACAGTAGATATTGAAATGGCTACTGAAGAAGGTGCTAATATTGCTGTAAGCTTATTTGTTAAATAATAAGTCTTAGTCAAGTAGCAGTTAGTTTCTTCAACTTTAATATGTACTCCTAGTGCGGGACAGGTTTCACCACAGGTCGGTAACAGATTGAAACCTGATCAACAACCATCACTCTCCTTTTATACTTGGGGACAAGAGATTTTTGTACATTCAAGTATTATGCAGAACCCCTTCTCCCTGTTTACTTGCCCTCATCTTATGGGACTTTGTCCTTGGCTCACATGTTGTCAGACGGTGTCCTAGACATTTGGTCATCTTCTAGCATATTGCTTGCTTCAAGAATCATATAATATGTCAGACTTTAGACTGCTACAATACATTGAGCCAATTAAGGGTTAGATTCCAATTGGGCAATAGTCTGTCAATTAAAATTAAACATTTTACGTCATGTTCATGTATTTAAAAGGACAAATTCAAGGTGATGCTAATCAGCTACAACTGTGTCGATTGACCGCGTCCTTTGCGCCAAGGCAACGCATTGTAGAGCTGGCTAACCAGCAGTGTTGGGCAGTAACATGTTACGTAGTAATATATTATATATAGTAATATATTACAGTAATACTATTATTTTCACCAACGAGTAGTGGAAGAGATTACAATTTCCAAAACAATAATTATAATACAGTTACTAATCCAAGTAACGTTCCGTTACTGCATGCATTGCCATATGGAGGACCAAGTCTGACAAAATAAGAAATAAATATATAAATAAATAAATGCTCAAAAATAAATAAGCATACAACTAATTAAATACAGTAAATAAATAAATCTAGGCAGTAATTAAATTATACAATGAGACATTAATGTATATTCTCTTTTAATTAGCTTCTTTATTTAATCACCTTTGTAATAATTACCTTATTTATTTATTGTCCGTTATAATTTTCAACTTTATTTATTTATGACTTATTTTTTAAATGTATGTATGTATGTATGTATGTGTATATTATAATAATTTTGTCTGTTTTACTCTTCCTTTGTATTTTTTTAACCCTATTTATTTCTTCAACAGGCAGGCATGGTGGCCTAGTGGATAGCACTGTGGCCTCACAACAAGAAGGTTCTGGGTTTGAACCCTGGTCGTCCCGGGCCTTTCTGTGTAGAGTTTGCATGTTCTCCTCGTATAAAATAAAACAGACAAAAATGTTGTAATATACAGCAGCTCCTGCCTCACTGTTTTCCAGCTCAAACATGTAGCTATGGTTGTATGTTTCCTTCAATAACAATTGATCAAAGTTAAAATCATCCAGCTCCTTGGGTATTTTATCACTTTTACTTAAACGTACAATATGTAGTTTTTGGCCGCGAGGGGACTCTCAATCAAAACAATAGGAAAATATGTACTTGGATGACGTCGGGATGTAGCGTGGGATCATGGGTTTTGTTACCGTCATCAATGACAACCTTCCAACTTTATTCACGTTATGTTTGGCGCTTCCCTGGAACTTAGAGCAACTACAGCAGTCAAAGGTTATGACGCAATTGACGGAAGACAAAATGAAACGTCCCATGTCTTCGAATTATATTACAAAATTCTCTTGGTTTGAAAGTTGGTGGAAACTTTTAGGACAATGTAAGTACACAACTAAGAAATATATATAATCTAGGTATAGTGATGTTTGCTTTTTTAATGCAAAGTATGTCTTTTGTTATAGTTTTGGAAAACTACATATTGTACCTTTAACATTTAAAAAAAATCCCTCTCTAACTCTTCTTCTGTAGCCATGTATTTAACAGAAGAATGAAATCTTTAGTATTCTTGAACTCACTATGGAAGTTCTATTCTCCAATCAACTCAATCCAACTGAGGGACAAATACGGTTCAGGAAGTCAACTGTATGGTACGTGTCCCCTGAATCTAGCTGTAATTTTCAAAAATCACTACAATGACGTAAATCACCACTGTGTTGAAATCTTTTCACTTACGGTTGCCAGGTTGGCAATTAATGAATGTATTAAAAAGGTGTTTTTAGTGACTGTCAGGTGAGAAACATGACCCACACAACGATTTTGCAGTGTTTTGGTGTCTGGCGTGTTTCTTTAAGAAATTAATGGACACACAAACACAGACTCACTTAATCTATATCCAGCTTCAGCCAGTACTAGCACCACCAGAGGTGTACAGCCAGGTGTAAAGCCAGCATGCTGAAAATAGATACAGCCATAGCCTTTAGTTACATATTTATCATAGTTTTTAATTAATAATATTTAATAATACCTGATTCTGTTCTGTATAGGTGTACTTATTCTTACACCAAAAGATGGATCAAACTGTATCAGAGGGAGGGTTTAAGTGGGGTGTCAGGTGTGACTGTGTGGCAATGGCAAATGGTTTACATGGCTCACGGGTCAGGTAGGAGGGCCCCTTAGCTGAATTTTGCTTAAGGTCCCAGAGAGGTCAGGAACGGCTCTGCCCGAATGTTTTACAAAGGTTAGCAGACTAACAGGATTAGGGTTCTGCTTAGCAAGTTTAGGGGTCTGGTTAGCAGATCCTACCTTAGCCACCCTGTTGGCCACCTCTCGTCCGACCATGAGTCCCTGGACGAAGGTCCTCGCAGCGATGAACGCCCTCGTAACCTGTGCTTTCAGTTTCCTCGGCACATCCCCGAAGGGCTTCAGCTGGTCCGTGTATTTGCTGATGCACTCCAGGTAGTCGTCTGTGAAGTGGTACTGAGAGTTAAGCAGCTGGAACATCCTCTCCAGCAGCCGAGACCAGAAGTCATTGAGCATCTCCTCCAGGTTGACATTCCCTCCGGTGTAGTAACGCTTCAGCTCCGTGAAGAGGTCCAGGAACACCTCGCTGTTCTGCATGTACAGTTTACCATAGGTCCGTGTGAACATTAAATTAAGGGACTTCTCACTGTTGTCTAGGAGCTCCAAAAAGAACTCTGGAATTCAGAGAGTGAGAGAATAACGGGTTAGAACATCAGAGAAGAGAGAGAGAAGCAAAGGTTGTTTAGCTTTATTCTCAGATTCTTTGATATCTACATAACATCTTGGCTTTGCACACAGAATATTACCATTGTGGGTCTTGAATAATATCTATTATATGGTAGGATATGAGACGGCATTTGTCATTTCGTTGTATTCATTCAACAGGGGTGCCTAACAAAGAAACCTGATTTCTGTGGGCCCGCTCCAGTCTCAAAGCAATCAGGAATTATCGTGCTGTGCTTTTCAAACACTTTGTCATTCAATTTGGTCTTTATTCAGTTATATTTTCAAATGCTATTTTTATGTCATGTACTTCAGGGAAAGTTAGTATCCTAAGATCAAACATAAAGCTTCAAACCAATACACATGTAGTCTGTTGTTTTGATAATAGATCCACACTAAAAGTTGAAATAGTAAAACCATTAAAATTGGACCCTGTTCTCTTCATAGTACAGGTTTTCCCAATTGTTAACACACAAAATGCAAAATTTGGCACATCGTGTCAAAACTCAACACACAAGAATTCTTAACACAACACTTGGAGATTAACGTCTAACTGCCATGTCAAAAAGACATTCTGCAATCACAACTTAACACTCTGACTTCAAAAGGCACTCTTCAGATCGATAGGAAACACACATGCACATGCACAATAAACAGTCAAAGCAGACACAACACACTGATCAACTGTACTCAAGACACTTCTATAACTTGTAGTTTTTAAACCATTTTTATTCCCGCAAACAAGCCTCAGTGATACATTGTACAGGTAGCACAACAACTCCCATTTCAATTCAGGGATCATGCCGTTGATTGGGGTTGGGCCACATCATCACCTCGTCCACATCACAGACAATGTTTTCCCTCGCCAGGCAACAGGGAAAATATCACCGGGTGTGGCATATCCACCCGTGGATTGACCCCACCTCAATGCCTACGCATGCCTCCTCCATTGCTCGCAGAAGTGGCACACATGTATGTGGTAGGCGGTCGTAGACCACTGCCATGATGAAAATAATTCCTCGATTGCGTTAAGGAACGGGGAATAAGGGGGCAGGAACAGCACCGTGAAATGGTTGTGGTTGGTGAACAAGTCTCGTACCAGAGCAGCTCGGTGGAATCTGACATTTTCCCAGATGAAAACGAACATGGGCTGCCCTGCTCCGTCCTGTGTGACTGTGGCATGTAGTGCATCTAAAAATGCCAGTATGTGTGCAGTGTTATATGGACCCAGGGTGACATGGTGATGGAGGTCCCCGGACCACTAATGGCGGTACACATGGTGATGCTGCCCCTGCGCTGCCTGGGAACGTTCACACTGTCCCTTTGGCTGATGATGCTTCAGCCCTGATGTCTGGTTTCTTCCTCTTTCACCACTCCCTCTTCCCCTGTCTTTTCCTCGTTCTCCTCTCCCTCTTCTCCATCTCTTCCTCGTTTTCTTCTCCCACTTTCCCTGTCTCTTCCTTGTTCTCCTATCCCTCTTCCTTTCTCCTCTTCGTCTTCTTATTCCCCTTGGTCCTTCAGCCTCTGTATTTGCGATTGTCTCATGACAGGTGCTCATACCTGAGTTCTATGTATAGTGCTACATATGTGACTGATTGGTGTTCAATTACCGGTTAAGTGTGCAGGGGTGTTGCTAATGTCGTGTGTTTTGATTATTGACTGGACGTGCTGACTCCAGTGTGTTGTTCATCATTGGCCAACATGTGTAACATGCAACACTGTGTGAAGTGTTTTGCACCGTGTGTATTGTTTACGGTGCCATGTCGACAATGTGTTGTTTGGTGCCTATGTGTACAACATGCATGTGAACGGTACAGTTTTGACGCTTTGGTCTCGCCATTGACTTTTAGTGTTTTAGCAATCGGGAAATTGCTGTCATCAACTGTAATGATGATGCTGTGGATGCCAGTAACACTGTACACAACTGGTCTGTCAATGAACCCTGTGCTGTCTACCCTACAACATATCTTTAAACACATACCAACATGACTTGGATGACCTCCATCTACTCTTCAAAACTAAAGAAAATGTTATACTCTTATCAAAGCCTACCACAACCTGCTTTCCCCCTATACATCATCACCATGGATAAGACTGAGTTGGAGTGTGTCAACACCTTAAAATATCTTGGCTTAATTATATCTTGATTATTTTCATACCCATGTTTCTCACCTGCAAAATACAGTTAAATCCGGAATGTATTTATTGTTCGGTAATAAGGCATCCTATACACATGCTGCCAAGTATACATTTATAAAAATTACCTGATTCTCGACTACAGAGACAGTCATTTTGCTTGCTGCTAAAAAGCACTTCCATAAGTTGGATGGCATTTACCACTCTGCCATTCACTTTATAACCTGTGTCCCCTTCAACACTTAGAACTGTGACCTTTACACTACAGTAATTTGTTCTCCTTTCAAACACGACATCAGACTCAATGGTACCAACTTAAACGTCACCTTCAGGTAAAAGCCCTCTCTACATTAGCTCACGTCTTAAAGCTGAACTACATTGGGATAGTTTTTTCCCGATTGCACACTACAAATGATTGCTCAGACCAAAACTTAAAAACCTTTAGCAAGCATGTCTTTCACACTTTCAGCATTGCACTTTGTAATAACTTCTGCAACACACACTGTGCAAAACACTACACGCAGTTTCGCACATTACACACTGTTCAGGAATTAAACGTCTTTCCGTCACTGGGACAATATTTCCATTCAAAAAGCAAAACACACTTGAAATTGGCAATACCCATATACACACATTACAACACTTAAACAGTAATTGAACACAAGTCATAGATGTAGCACTATAAATAAAACTCAGATAAACACACCTCTTTTGTGAGAAATTGCTAAGATGGAGGCAGGAAGAGCAAGAGGAAGAGGAGAAAGAGAAAGGGGAACGGGAAGAGGAGAAAGAGAAAGGGGAAGAGGAGAAAGAGAAAGGGGAAGAGGAAGAGGAGAAAGAGGAAGGGGAAGAGGAGAAAGGGGGAGGGGAAGAGGAAGATGAGAAAGAGGAAGGGGAAGAGGAGAAAGGGGAAGGGGAAGAGGAAGATGAGAAAGAGGAAGGGGAAAGGGAAGAGGAGAAAGAGAAAGGGGAAGGGGAAGAGGAGAAAGAGGAAGGGGAAGAGGAGAAAGGGGAAGGGGAAGATGAGAAAGAGGAAAGGGAAAGGGAAGAGGAAGAGGAGAAAGATAAATGGGAATGCAACAAAATCCTGAAACCTCTCTTTTTGTGTTCACTGAAATGTGAGTAGGTTTAATGTACTTGAGCAATCTTTCACAGAGGCCTGTATGAGAACATGGAAAAGGCCTACAAAGTGGTAACAAAAGCAGTGCTTTGACTACAGTTCGCCAGTGTGTTGTTTCTGCTTTGAATGTGATATGAATGGTGGATGTGCGTTTCCTATTGATCCAACAATGAGCTTTTACATAAGAAGTGTTAGGTTTTGTTTGCAGACTGTCATTTTGACATAGAAGTGAGATCTTTATCTCCAAGTGTTGTATATAGCTGTTCTTGTGTGTTGAGTTTTGACACGATGAGCTTTATTCTGCATTTTGTGTGTTAGCAATCGGGAGAGACCATAATAAACGGTTATTCTATTAGCTTGGATCATGGAATGAGCTCCCACAATAGCAGATGTACTATTCACAGAAACCGAGATACTCTGTATGCAGGATGCCCGCTGATGAGAAGAAGCTCATCGAACACAGGAAGTGATGTGTGTGTAACAATCAAAACCTAAGACAATCTAAAAAAGTAGATGGCAAAGTGGATGGCAAAGTGTTTTTGTGTTTAAAGTATATCACGCTACCAAAACATTGTAATAAGGAGAAAAATAAAAGTAAACGTGTAACGCATGGGGCATTAACAGTGAACTGATGTCACACGAGTGACAGTTGTGTATTCTGGGAAGGTGAGGTGGAAGTATTTCCAGATCTTGGAAGTTACATGGTTCAGCTCTAAAATAACATATGCTACCTAATAGTAACCTGTGTTTATATCCCTTCTAAAGCATTCTTTGGTCAACATTCATTTCAGTTGGCTGCTGCCAATGAATGGAATGAATGGCAAAATACCTTTTAAGTTCAACACTCTTCTCAGCTTCTCACCAAAAATGCAATAACCAAGCCATTAACTGCAGTGGCTGAATTCCCTAATCCCATCTGTATGTGCCCCATAAATTACCTACCATTTACCTGAGTATAGACCCAAATTACTGCTGGTTCTCACTCTAGCCATTAGCATAGCATCACTATTCTAGATCAATTTACCAGCCCATCAAGGCTGTATATGTAAATATATTTAAATTTCTTTATCAAAAAATCATATTAAGGAGGCTAAGGTGAATACCAAATCAATGACTTTAAATAAGCATGGGGACTTTGTAGTGGAATGAGAAATTGGCTTACAGTCCAAATATGCATGCTCTCACTCCCATTCAACACAGAGTTGATTCGTTAGAAAAGCTTATAGAGAATTGGGGGTGATGTCACAATGTCATTCAACGTATGTAAGATATCAGCCATTGAAGCAAAGACTGGGACATTTGGGGCCCTATCTTGCACCCGGCGCAATGCAGCGCAAAGTCTGAACGCAGGTGCCTTTGCTAGTTTAAGACCGACGCAGTTGTCAATTTCCCCGTCAGGCACCTGGGTTGTTTAAATAGCAAATGCACCTGGACCCATTTTTGCACCCATGGGAGTGCTGGTCTAACAGGGAGGTGTGTTCAGGATAATTCTGGGTGTATTGCTATCTTGAGGCATCTTGAGGCAACCTGGTCTAAAGTCAATGGCGCAGCACGTCATAGTTATTTTAACAACAAATTAGTCAAATGCACCTATGGCATAGGCACAGAACATGCACACTATGCTTGTTGCACACACACACAGGGAAGCGCAGCAGCACACGAACATGCAAAAGATTACAAATAAAAATATTACGGTGCAAATCCGCCGTCATAATAGCAATGCACGATGGGAGATGATTCTCTGATTGGTTTATTGCATGTTACGCCCAAAACACGCCTATGAATTAATGAAGACACTTAGTACAACCCTTTCAGACCATGCGCATGGTGCATGGAACCTTTTATCCGCTGTCAAACTAGCAAAAGTGGATTTAGACAAGCTCAAATTGCACTTGCGCCATGCGCTTAGATCGTTAAAATAGGGCTCTTGATGTTTTTCTGACGGTCCCATACACCTGTATGTAAAAGATGTTAAATACACCACAAGTTCACACATGCCATGTTCCTCTCTACAGATAATTATGTAGCCAGCTGTCCAAAAGATGTGAAGATCCACAGAGACAATCAACCCCCCCCCCCCTTTTGTCTTAATTTTGTTAGCGCCTAAGTTGGCATCTTAAGGTCTTTGAAGAATTCAATTAATGTAAATGTGTCAATGCGGGTTCTGCTAGTTTTCCATTGTTATAGCCATAAGATAGTGATTTTCATTTTGACGGCACATGAGGTTGGGTAGCCACGCCTGATGAGAGAGGATCAAATCCTTTCTTTACGTTAGTTCTGGGAGTCTTAATTGTTAACTGATACTCCTAGCATGTTTATGACATAGCCATGTGTTAGGGTAGATTATTTAGATATATTTATCAGAATATCTCCGGTGGAGGTATCAGGAAATCATTGTTATTATCTACTGTCCTTAGCGTCTGTTCTTATCAAACACATGCACACACACTGCGATCATCCGGGCACCCTAACTTCAACTTCCCTGGTTCGAGACTGATCCCTATTTCTGATCTCTGAGGCCCGCCATAGACGAGTGCCAGCGGTCAATGATACACTCTCTGACTACATTGCTGCCAGTGCAAAATATAGTTTTCCTTGGTCATGGGAGTGCTCCTTAGCTGTCTTTCTGAGGCCCGGTCATCAACGAGATCCAGTCTACAGGGACTTTCTCCAACTACATAGCTGCTATTACAGGGCTGGGCTGGTGACGATAGATTAGCTACCTATCCACAGCTGCAGTGGAGTTTGGGACTTGAGCATGTACATCACACCCTCATAAATAATACATATGGAGTCAGATAAATAGATATAAGATTATCAACAAGGTCAAGACAATTTTCAAAATACCCTGTAACATTTCTTTATCTTATCTTCTCAGCACATTCGCGGCAGAGGGAAAAAGGTAATATAAATAAAACTTTAAAAATTTAATCCCACTTGTATTATTAGGTTTTTAGAGTGTATGTAAATGCTATGTATCTAGCCAAAAAGCATTATGATATGTAAAACCATTAAGTAACAAGATACTATTTATTGGATTTCTTCTTCATTCTCATATGGGGGATGTGAATCACTCTATCCTGTAAGTAGCATTTTTAAAACAACGCAGTAGCTAATGCATATCATTGCATCTCAAATGACAGGCTTTTTCATATACTGTATAGAGCATGTATTTGCAAGTTACCCAGTGTCTGAATAAAGATGTACCACTACTGAGGTCAGTTACTCAGGTCTGATGAGGGTCTCAGTATCTTTACATGTCACACTCTGATGGAGCATGGATGCCATCTCATGGTCGAAACTGACATTTCAGTTGTGCCCAAATAGGGACTTCCTGTAGTGTCCTAAGTCGGCACAGGTGTTAGAGTTTAGACTAATTAAGAGAGTGTAAAACCTCCCAGATGTCTTTGTATGGATGTTTGCTGCCACCTCTATTCACTAGTTAGGTAGCCATTTTTACATACAGTACCAGGCGCCAAACTCACTGGTACCACCTCATTTACAAGTCATTGCTAGGCAAAACCCTATCTTACCTAAGATCATTAATCTCCAGAACATCACCCACTTTGAATCTATGTACAAGCAGGTATATCTCTCTGGTTACCACAAAAGCTTGCAACTCCTTCGGCCACCTTTCCTTCCAGTTCTCCGCTGCTGATGATTGGAACAATCTGCTAAAATCCTTAAAGCTCAATTCTACTGTTCCACAAAAAACTTTAACCTTTAAAGCATACTATCTGACCACTGCACATGTTAATTCTACCCGCTCTCCCTGCCCATCTGTGCTATAACAACCCCACCTAACCCTCAACACATCTTGCACATATTCACAGTTGTCTTTGTATGTTCTGCACACTATAATTCCCATAGCCATGTTCATTGTTAATCACCTGTGTTATTTTTTTAATGCACCGTCACTTTTCTATTCCGATTTATCTACCTCTCTATCTCAGAGCCTATTTTGCACTGACTGTATAATGTACTGCCATGCCACTTTACAAACAAATATTCTTCTCCAATTGATACATTGTTTGCATTACCTGTTCATGTCCTTTAATTGTTTATTCTGAGTTTATTCCAGTTTTTATTTCCACTTTATTTTTATTGTTGCATAATTTCATGTGTACCTACACCTTGTTCCAAAATATTATGCAACTTATATTTTACACAGATTTTCCTGAAAGCTGATGCAAATGACAGTTTGACGGTTTGCATGTAGGGTTTGCATGTAGGGTTTGCATGTAGGGACCCTTGTTATAATACCATGGAAATGTGGTGCTATTTTGAGCCTTGTTAGTGGTTAAAAATAGCAATTTCTTTTTTACTTCATTCAAGCCCTCACAACTAGCGTTATAAGGCAATTATCAGTTTGCACTAAAATTGGGCACAATATTTATTTATTTTCCAAACAAGGTTTTTTTCTGGTCTATTGGTGCATGTCTTATTTGTACATAAATCAAAGAAATGCAAACATTTTTATGTTTAAGGTGCAAGATATGAGCAAAATGAGATCAGGATATCTACAGTATATGAACAGTGTAATGAATATAATATACTGTAATTGTACAGTATAATTTAAGCAGTAGTGTATTGTAAACATTTTTACATTTTTAGGGTGCAGGAATACAGTATGAACCGGTATATTTTTCTACAGTACATGAATATATGAGTGGAATATGAACAGTATATCTAAGGTATCTTAATGGTTACATGTCAGCCAAATAAATCCCAGCCCAGCCAAACACAGGGCATTTCAATTCAGGTTCAAACTAGTGACATGTCAAAATATTCAAAATATTGACACTTTAGGCACAATTTGGACATTTTCACTTAGGGATGTACTCAGTTTTGTTGCCAGGGGTTTAGACTGTAGGCTGTGTGTTGAGTTATATTGAGGGGATAGCTAATTTATACTGTTATACAAGCTGTAAACTCACTACTTTGAACTCACTACATTGTAGCAAAGTGTAATTTCTTCAGTGTTGTCACATGAAAAGTTGTAATCAAATATTTACAAAAATGTGAGGGGTGTACTCACTTTTGTGAGATACTGTATGTAGCATAAAAAACAAATAGACAAAGATAGCATATTACACAAGTTATAGCTAAAAGACTCATGTTCATATGTAAATATTTTCATGTTGTAGACTAACTAAATAAGCAAAGCAATAACATGCCACTGAAAAGGTCTATGCATGGCCCTGTCCTAGACAAAGCTTATTAAATGTTCCCCAAAGATTTAAGTTCAGATTATAGATTAATTTAATTGAAAGAAAACTCATAGCAAGTAGGTAGTCTTTTCAGATATCATCAATATTCAATCCAGTGGCCATTTGTTATACAAACTCCATGTAATGTAACATAATGGAAGAAAAATCCCATTTGCATTTTAACAAACCCCTTGGTGCTACCATTATGAGTACCCTTGGTGCATTTAACTGCCTTGCTCAAGGACAAAATTACATTATATTCACCTTGTCATGTAAAGAATTAGATTTATCTAAAGTGCCATAACTTTTTTATCCTGAGGTGGGGGGTTACCGGCTAGCATGTACCAACTTCTCCAGACACACTACTAGGCCCTGCTGAAACCATGAAAAACAACATGAGACCATTATCCCTCCTCCACCGTTAGTAGGGGTCTCCTCAAAATTATGCCTACAGTATATGGTGTAGCAAGGTCGTTTTCAGAATTTTTTATAATTACATTTTAGGGGACCCCCAAGAGTCCTAAGTCATTTAAAACCCTGGCTTACAGCTTGCTGCTTCAAGCTTGTGGGTTTAAAAAACAATATAGTTTTTAAAGTACAGTAGCTGTAGTATTAAAGTACTGTAGCTGTAACTGGCTAGACACATACGTATGCTATAATAATACATAGCTCAAACGAGGTGTTTGCCTAGGTGGGGGTTCGAACGGAGCATGTCATGACTTAGGTAAGAGCCAGCATTATCGAGAATCACTGTTGTGTTAAGCCAGAATATCTCAGGGTTAAGTATAGTACTTCCACCTTGTTGGAATATGGTCCAACTCCCTGCAATATCCTTGCTCAACTGACAATGTAAAAATAATATTTTCCAAATTGGCTTAAGTGACTTTTTATTATGTCTGTAAATGAGTCTGTTTTCCAAATAAATAGCCTGTATTAATAGCACACCTCTGCTGCAACGCAATCACATTGCAGTTTCTCGAAAATGCAAGCTGTTCCAGTTGATACATACAACTGTTAAATAATACAAAAACATAATATAACCAATTCAGGCTTTTTCTGTGTTTTTTAAATTAAATTCAATGTCATTTTTTTTCAGGGGTGTTTTATCAGGTCTTATTGGTCAAAACTGAATTCCGGAAGCCCCAAAAGTAATCAAGCACTGCAAAAAGTCTATTCATTATCCGTCCACATAACAATTTAAAATTTGTGCAGGATTATTTTTCTGCTGTAGCAAACTGTCATATCCGGATACAGAATATGTACATCAGAAGAATGCATCAGTGACTGGGCCCATGTACAGGCAGTCAGTCCAACACATGAATAATTAATCTCTGCACGAAAGGCCCACAAGCCCACATTAATGATTAATGTAAAGGTTCTGATTGCTTATAGCATGGAAATATTCATGGGATTTAGACGCAGCTTCCACTTCCATATTAACATATTACTTCCATAATAACATTATTATGCTTAATTTAAATATCCACCAGTATTACACAGAAAACATTAATCAGTCGCAATTTATTCCTGTTCAGGCAGTTGGCCTATAATGGAATAGGATGCTGTATTGAAAGAGACTGGAATGACATGGCTTTGTTTAGAAGTCAACAGTAACAGTAATTATCATTGCAAAGTATTAAGTCGTATGAGGCAATTAAAACAACAGCATCATTACAGAGAGAATGAAAAAGTTCCTCTGCTCCTCTGATCGTGTTTGTCATTTCAGAAAGTTTCCTTTCACCACACAAAGAGCGGAGCACGCATCACACCTGTAGGAATTACTTCACAGTCGGGCACAGGCTGGTACTTAGGCTGGCATGAACACAAATGATACAGGGCTAACACATCATTAAGACATCAGCTGCTGTGTGTCAGATTCTGGCATGGTGAGTAGCACCCCAGACTGTGGGTCACAAATACCCTGTGTTCTCAAATCCAAGCCAAGTACTGCCTCTCGCTCTCTTCTGTGGTTGACACGGTGTGCTGGGTAAATGTAGGTAGGAGGCAGGCACAAAATAACAATCAGAAACACTGTTGGATAAAACCAGCAAATACATAAAACAACAAACAAACAAGTAATGGAATACACTGGTACACAGATATCTGGTACACATATACTAACACTAAAAGGGCCACATACATGAACAGTAAACATAATGAAGAACAAGTAATAAGCATGCACTAAAGACCTAAAAGGAACCAGGTGTGATACTTGAAGACAGAAACAAGACAATCCATTGGTTGATCGGGAAATTCCATTGATTGTACAGGAGACACTGAAATCCAGGAGTGGAGTCAGTGGGGAATGGAACCAACAGCATACCAGCAGACACACAGGGTGTAATGTTTACTTTTTTATAGACCAGTTTCATGGACAAAGATTAAGCCTAATCTTGATCTAAAAAGGAAGACCAATGGAGATTTCAATTCACCTTGAATATTTAGTCTAGGGATAGGCTTAATCTGTGTCCGCAAAACCGGCTCTATAGGTTTTTGTTTATTTCTCAGATAATCAAAAGAAAATTAGTAAAAATGTATAATTTGTTAACTTGTGAAGCGTTCCGATTTTTAAAAATGTAATACTGGGGTCTGCGTAGCTTCATGGGCTATGTCGCTGCATTGCAGGACAGTCTACGTCATGCTAGTCAGTGGTTTGAGCCTGACAATGGCTTCTCTGACTTTGCCCGTACCCCCAGCACAAGGCAGCGCAAATTGGTATGGCGCTGCTCGGGATTTGGGAATAAATATAGTTGGTGAGCGTAATCATCCCACACATGAACTGACTAAATGCTTCGGTGTTGGAGGTGACATGTGGTTGGATGAACTATTCGAGCTCCCCTCACCATCCCTCATCTGTACAAATAGTTGCAGACCTGCAGACGAGTAAGGTGTAGTGGGAATTGGATAAAACCAATTGGGAGGGGAGAAAAAATTGGTCCTAATCCAATATCAATATATAAATATTTGGTGGAATAATAATTGTGTAATAATAATTGGTTTTCATATGTCTTGGTGTTCTTTTACATTTATGTTGGGGAATTTTATGACAATCCATCTTTGTCTTAATCACATTTCTAGAGGTTTTCAATGGGGTTGATTTAAGAAAATGTGGCAATGGTCTCTTAATATTTTCCAGAGCTTATATGAATATACACAGAATTATTGACACCCTTGGTCAAGATATGTGTGTGCCAGTCGGCTCAACAGAATACAAATATATTTACAATTATTATATGAAGTATGTGAGTAAACAACATGTGAGTAAACAACATCAGCAGCTCAACTGTTTTGCTGTATACATTTAGTTTAAATTCATTTGTGGGGTGAGCTGAAGAAGAGAGTCCACAAGTAAGGACCAAGGACACGATGATCTGGAGTAATTCTGCATTGATGAATGTTCTCAGATTCCACTGTTTTGCAGTGGTGTAAAGTAACTATGTATTAATACTTCGTTACTGTACTTAAGTATTTTTTTCGTGTATCTGTACTTTACATGAGTATGCATCTGTCTGCCAACTTTGTACTTTTACTTTACTACATTTTTTGACAACAATTGATACTTTTACTTCTTTACATTTTCCAAAACACAGTCGTTACTTGCTACAAAATTAAGAAAATTACTTGTATTGGAGGAAATGCGCAAACAAATTATTTACTAATATCTCCGTTAAGTCGTTATCCAATTGCTTTAGCCATGCATTTTATATTGAGCAAATCAATGTGAAGTCCCACCCACCAAGAACTGTAGTGCGGTCCCAAGTATACGGAAGTACGGTATAAGCTTACACCTTTTCCCCTCATTTACGTATAAGTGATTTGTTTTCTTTAAAAATACTCTAAGTATCCAAGCAATTCAGTGGTGGTATACGCTATATCAATTAGCTTACAACTTTGTAGCCTATTCTCATTTTAAGCGCAGCTGTGTGGATGGTGGGAACGATGTATGAAAATCCATAAACTGAAAATATGCAGCGCGCATTGGAACAGCCTGCGCCAATCAGAGTGACATGTCGAGAGGAAAGATTTTACCCGACTTCCCACTACGTAGTCCATCTCTTCAGCAGGGCGATGATACAGTATGTCAGCGACCAGAATCGGCCATGAAGTTAGTATCTACTTGCTTGCCAAGCAGCCTGAGTTAATTTTAGGTTGGCCAAAGTGAAACAATGCATTGGTTAGCTTACCAGTCAGCTTTTTTGTGGCACCTTTCTCTTATTTCAATGCATACATAAATTATGTTAATAAATCAAAATGAAACATTAAATAATACACTTATAGACTGCATAGTACAACTTAAATCGTTTTATATACAGTATCATAATATAATATTGTAGGTCAACTAAATAATCAAAATAATAACAATTCTCAAATAGTCTGTGTCACAGTTGCAATTTGTTTTGTGTGTGTTTGGGGTGCCATTGTTTTGCTCATTTCAGCTCATGCAGTTTAAAAGTTCTGTGAATGGCCATGCCCTATACCAGTGGTTCTTAAACCTCTCCCCAGTGATCCCTCCCAGATGTGTTTACAAAGTTTAGAAAGTATTGCCCTGAACTATCAGATCAGATTCACTAATGACTGACGTGTTGATTAGTAGTTGAATCAGATGTGCACGCTCTGTCTTTTGGAACTTAATTACATTTAAATTCAGATACTTTAAGACTTTTACTCAAGTAAAAAAATCCAGTAGTTGACTTCACTCTTCACACACTGGATTTTGTGCATTGCGCACCATTCCATTCACTCCGGTCCCGAGCGTAATACGAGCCTGTCCTCCCCAATTAAGATCCACCAACCGCGGCTGTTTTACACCTCTGCTGAAGTCCTTCCCTGCGGTCAAGTTGTCAGTGAAGCTAAATACACCTCTACCTGCCTCTGCAGCCTGTGAATATTTAGCATAGCAGGAGTTGTCTTCAGCCCACAAAGAGCACGGCTGGATTCTCGCAATTTCGACAAACAACTTCTACTGAAGATGAACCGCAAGGTTTTCAATTTTAATTAAAGGTAGGAAGAGAAGAAAGCAGAGGGAAAGATGAAGGAAGCAAGAGGAGGGAGAGTGAGCAAGAGGACATGGAGAGGAAGAGAGACAAGAGGAGACAATGAGGAAGTAAGCGAGAGGAGAAAGGAGTTGAGGGAAGAAGTGAGCAATAAGGTACAGGGAGGGAGCAAGAGGGAAAAGGATTTTAGTGATGGTTAAAGTTTAAAGTGATGGTTCAAGTTCAATGTGATGTAGGGAGAACATAAATAAAGTTTGGAGAGCGAAAGAAAACAATTTCTGTTTTTCTTCCCTCTTTGTACTTTTACTTTTGATACTTTTGAGTACATTTTAACACCGGAAAAATACTTTTGATACTTAAGTACATTTAAGATGAGCTACTTTAATACTTTTACTTAAGTAATTTTCTTATGGGTGACTTTTACTAAAGTCACTTTTAAGATCGATATCTGTACTTTTACTTAAGTATGGAATTCAAGTACTTAAAGCACCACTGTTGTTTTGTGATCTCTCACCTCAACAAACATCACAGGAAAAAAGTCAGAGCTCGACGCAATAGAAGAGAGCACAAATACACATGCTCACATTCACACGCAAATACACACATGTACAGAAACTACATAGGATAACAAAACAGTCCCCAATGTAGATATGTCAAACACCTGAACAGTCTGTTAACAACAACAACAAGCACAGCAGCAGTAGTAACAGAGAGGCAGCATGGGACAGAAGGACTGCTAATAAACCACTCAGGAATAACTGTC
The DNA here is from genome assembly GCA_016801145.1 of Umbra pygmaea. Taxonomy (NCBI): domain Eukaryota; kingdom Metazoa; phylum Chordata; class Actinopteri; order Esociformes; family Umbridae; genus Umbra; species Umbra pygmaea. The sequence continues at coordinate 17,896 of JACXGM010017233.1, forward strand.
CTCCTACTCTGGTTTAACAGTTTGATACAGTGGTCACATTTTCCCTTGCTTTGCTGTGGTTATGAAAACAGCTTCCTGGCCACAGTGCAGCAACCCTACCAGTGATGTGGCTAACCTTTCAAGCATGAATGATTCATGTATTATCAATGGATGATCCATGTTGCCACTATATCTGCATTCTTGCCGTATAGATTAAGGGTGAATCCCATTTCTCTGTCTTAGCCCTTCCCCTTACCCCTTCCCCTTAGTTTTGCGCGTTTATGTGAGAGTAAGGGCTATCCCAATTCTCATTTTGATCTAGGGGTAGGGCTAAGGGGAAGGGGACCCCTTAAAACTAAGCATTTTTGAGAGCTTACTTGAAACCAAGGGGTACCCAGAATACACTGCGCAACCGGCAACAATGCTAGCCAGATCATAAAGAGAGTCCAATAAATGTATTTTCGGCTTAAATATTAGACTTAAAAATTACGACAGACTTGTTTTGTGCTCTACACAGTCCTGTGGATATATATTTGCAACCATGTTCTGAATTGAAACTTTTTTTTAAATCGCTAGTTTCGTAACATTGCTGATGTGAACAACATTCCCGCATTTCAATGACTAGCCTTGAATGGACACCATGCATGTCTACAGTTTTAACTAAACTACATTAGCAGTGGATTTCGTTTGATATCTTTAAGTTTGTGAGCAACACTTGTCTTATCTGGAGATGTATCAGCCAGCTAGCGACGATGTATGATAACGTAACTGTAACCAAGTGGTGTCTCATTTCATAGGGGTATGTTTTCAACCCTATCCCTTACCACTCGGTTTCGAGGGGTAAGGGCTAGGGGTAAGACAAGGGGAAGGGGTAAGGGGAAAGGGTAAGACAGAGAAATGGGATTCACCCTATCAGTTCTGGAACTGTTAATCTATACGGCAGTGTGGCTCTGAGGAAGCCAATGCAGAGCAGGACTGTTTATATTGAAAGCCTTTAGAGTTGTGTTTACAGTACATTCATTTTTTAAAGGAATGTATTGAATAAAATTTTGAGACGATTAATTATTGTATAGAAAGTAAGTAAACCTCCTGAGTATTCCAGTGTAAAGAGCAATGTATTGTGTAAAAATATAAATACTACAAATACTGTTGACCAAAGCTTTTTTTACATGAAAAAGAGTTGTCATTTGCTGATGACATTTCAATAATATGTTTGAGTCAAATCGGATCAACTGTTGTTTATCACTCCACCAAAGCTGCCTGTTTTCCCTGACCATTTATGACCCATTAAGCTTGATCAGTGATGCATTGTAACCACAGTTACAGACATGCCCATTTTCAGGAAGTAGCATTGCATTAAGTTTCCATTACTGTCCTATCAGTTATCCCAGAACTAAGTTATTTTGTAACTGGTCAGATCTTTAATTACATTCTGGATCCTTCTATTATGGGATTAGATCGTAACAGGACCAAAGAGCTTCCATTTCTCATTAAAACACCAGGAGGTCAGGGGTTAAATCTAACCACACTTGGACAAAATATCAGCATTTGAACATAATGCAAATCGTTGTTTCATGACTGATATATTTGTATAATCAGCCACTTGTTGATGTTGGAAGAAAATCTCAAATTCAAAATTGACATGCACTGAAAAACAACAGTACATTTGTACCATTTTCATACAAATGTATGCAGCTTACTTTGTATAGTTCTTCTATTGTTTCTAGTTTTACATTCCATTTAATTTGAGGCACATGTGTAAAAGGCACGTAGCTCACATTATGAGGGGAAGTTATTATTTTCTTATAACTACTGTAGAATGGTGACATTTGCTACATTCCTAAGTGTCTAAGCTTTCTGTAGATATATAACATGTATATATAACCTAGCAATAGGACTTGTGAACCAGTTTTTGG
>JACXGM010017234.1:6672-19977 GCA_016801145.1 Umbra pygmaea
CTAGTCTCTCTATCCATCTAAAAGCATGCACTAGTCTCTCTATCCATCTAAAAGCATGCACTAGTCTCTCTATTCATCTAAAAGCATGCACTAGTCTCTCTCTATCCATCTAAAAGCATGCACTAGTCTCTCTCTCTCTATCCATCTAAAAGCATGCACTAGTCTCTCTATCCATCTAAAAGCATGCACTAGTCTCTCTATCCATCTAAAAGCATGCACTAGTCTCTCTCTATCCATCTAAAAGCATGCACTAGTCTCTCTCTATCCATCTAAAAGCATGCACTAGTCTCTCTATCCATCTAAAAGCATGCACTAGTCTCTCTCTATCCATCTAAAAGCATGCACTAGTCTCTCTCTATCCATCTAAAAGCATGCACTAGTCTCTCTATCCATCTAAAAGCTAACTTGGTTCGTTGAATCGGTTAATTCATATTTTTAATGATATTAAAAGGAAGTTAGTTTCTCTCTTTGAGCCTTGGCACCAATGACCAAAACCTCAGTTTTATCCTTGTTTAGTTGTAGAAAATGCCATCCAAGTGTTTATATCAAAGATATATTCAACTAAAGTATCAATAAACGTCAGGAGATGCAGAGATATACAATTGTGTGTCATCTGCATAGCTGTGAAAATTAATACCATGTCTTCTAATAATGCTACCAAGCGGTAATATAAACAAATTAAACAGTATAGGCCCAAAATAGAACCTTGAGGGACTCCAAATTATATCCTTATTTTCCTTGAGTTATGTTCACCCAAAACAAAAGAAATGTCTCGACCGGTCAGTTAACTTCTGAACTCCTCTAACCATGAATCCTAAAAAGTATCATATGGGACAATCCTCATTGCCTGTGCTGCTAGGCAGTATGCGTGACTTTGAGAAATCCACATGAATACCTGTGTATTTAGGGACTAGAATGACAAGAAGGTCTAGAATGACTAGAAGGTCTAAAATGTAAGACATAGTTATAAGACAAAGCCTGTGGTATTATGGCAAAGATCTATCCTTTCCAATAATGTCAGTGTATGTTTGGAGGACGTGATGAGAGGCAGTCACAGTTTTACAGGTGTAGGCAACAATCTTAATTAAGGCCTGTACCAGAAAAATTTAACATAAACAAACAGCTCCACAAGAAAACAGGAGTAACTTAAAACAAAATGGCTGGTGTGCATAAATTGGCGTACTACTAATAGAACACTGGTTTTAGCTAGTGTAGAAGTAGATTCTATTGATTATTAGGATATATCAGTAAGATTAATTTCTACGTATGTATGGTTAGTTGCACAGTGTTATTAATTGGCTGGAAACAAAGAACCATTTTCTACAGCTGTCTTTTTCCTACGGCCCTGACTTTCCTTTAGTAATGTAAGATAAATCTATGACCATAGCGGCAAAGGAAACTAGTTGACAATAAGGAATAATAATTGATTAATTAAACAACACTGAGTAAATTAATAATGCAATCCTGATAAAACAGTAGTGAGCGACCTACACAGTAATATTAAATCATACTGGTATATTCTAACTATAAATGGAATATGAAGAATCTACTTCTACACTAGCGATAAGAAAACAGGAATGAAATACCTACACGCTACGACTAAACAGCTATTACAAATGCAACATAAGCCAACAAGGATGCATGGCATATGGTGGGTATATATGAGTGGAGGCACTGATGAGAATAGTGAAAAGTTCAGTCTCCTCAGATCGTCTTGTGAGTAGATAGGTGGTGGCTGTTAGAAAACCAGGGAACTGGATTGCCGGAATGGAAGAGACGCATGGCCGTTCGTGACGCAATAAATGAAGATGGTACAGGTAATAAAAAAACATTATAAACCATTTAACCTAATACCTATACTTTCTCACTGGATAATTCCAATCTCTAGCAGCCAAGCCAAAAAGGACATTTTGTAAGAGGTAATTTCCCCAATAATACATTTTACTTCCCCAGAATTTTCATGCAAGGCCATCAGAAATAAGTAAAATTCCAGGGTAAATAAAATAGTTTAAATATAGTATTTAAAAACGATACCCTAGACTGATTAACTTCATATACAGTGCTGTTCCTGCATTTTTTTCGAAAAAAGCAGAGTACAGTTTGGTTGCTTCTGTATAGGATATAACTTGAAATACCATTTCTTTTTTTTGCTGCAGTGGAAGTCCTCTCAGCCGGGATTGGTAACATGGGGTGGTGGTGGGGGACGTGGATTGGTGGTGGGGGACGGGGGGATTGAAATTGTTAAAATTGTGGAAATGTATTGATATATTGCAGAACAAAGTTTTTTTACAGTTCTTTATTCTGTTGAAATCTCTATAAAGAAAAAAGAAAAAAGAAATACCACAACGTCCAGAATTCAATGCAAACTTTGATCCTGCGCACTGCGAGTCGATTCAATGGTCGAATTTACTGGCTAGAAATTATACACCGCAATTAGAAATAATTACTACGAGTCGCAATATCGTCCGAGAGCTATAAGCCCTACAACCCTTCATTAGGTACAGATTTAGGCAGAATCTGCAAAAGATTATTATTTTTTATTTATTAAGGAAATCCCATAAACGTTCTATTTAACCAGTTAGCCACTCAACCAACTGATAAAGACATACCCCAAGCGACTTACAGCTGTAATTGCAGCAAAAGGTGGCGCTACAAAGTATTCACTTAATATCTTCATTGCTGGACAATAATTGAACACTGTTTGACCCTATTACAATGGGCTGTGTACCTTCAGATACCCCACCCAGTACAGCCAGAAGAGGACTGGCCACCCCCTTGAGTCTGGCCTCTCTCTAGGTTTCTTCCTAGGTCCCTCCTACTAGGGAGTTTTTCCTAGCCACTGTGCATCACTTGTGTTGCTTGCTTTTGGGGGTCTCGGGCCGGGTGTCTGTCAAAGCACTTTGTGACAACTGCTGTTGTTCAAAGGGCTTTATAAATAAATTTGATTGATTGACTTAAGGGGGCCGAATAATTTTGCTCACCCAATTTGTCAGTTTTTTATTTGTTAAAAAAGTTTGAAGTTTTCAATAAATTTCGTTCCACTTCATGATTGTGTCCCACTTGTTGTTGCTTATTCACAAAAATTTCAGTTTTATATCTTTAAAATGTATCTTCAAAATGTTCAAGGGGGCCGAATACTTTCACAAGGCACTCTATATTAGTTAAATTCTTGTATTTATGTTCTTATTCTATTCCCAATGCTTTGCATGCTTGTTTTGTGTTCATAATGGTATATGTGCCTTTACGTTTCGTGTGACACCTCTCTTTAGTTTGGCTATTGCTAAGATAGGGTTTATGTAAGGTTAGGCTGGTATCTTGTAGATATCTTGATTAATTATTACGTTCAGCCGTGTTCTATTAGTCAGTTAAGCTTCCTGTACATAAACGCTGGCCAAACTAGAGAGAGGTGTCGGGCATTGTTTTACATTACGTGTTTATTCTGTTCGTTTGTGAGAAGACTTTCGAGGAGCAACTACAGTACATTAATGTAAGTTGTGAAAAGTGTGTCACTGAAGTTTGGAGGTTTATGCGTACGCTCTTTACTTATAAGTTAGCTATCAGCATCCCATGCCGCTGTGAGAGCATGGTAATATATATATATATATATATATATGGTATTGTTATGCACTGGCATTTACTGGTTCACCTGCAACTAAACTAGGTTTGAAAAGAGGGTGGTATGTGTTTGAGTTTATGTATATGTTCTACCTATAGAAATATATTTGTTTTCAGTGTTGTTTATGCCACTGTGAGAGCAGACTAAGTATACTCATTGTTACACATGAACTCACCGTACCTCACACAATACCTCATACAGGACCTCACCGTACCTCACACAGGACCTCATTGTACCTCACACAGTACCTCACACAGGACCTCACATATAGTTCCTTTATATTGAGAACTGAGACCAAGGTCTCATTGAAAGTTGTGCCCTGTAATACACCAACAAATAGAGTGTAAAACAAGTACAGCAAGGGAACTAAGACAGGATAAATTAATAAGAGCCAAGGGCATTAAAAAATAAAATACACAATAATATATAGACACTAATGACTAAAGGAAACCAGGTGTGAGTAATGGAACAATATCTATCAAGCACAGGAAGTCCATAAATGGAGGTGAGTAGATAATGTGGAAGAATCCGAAAACCAGAGGTGGAGTCCAAACACATAAAAAACAGACTTACTATCAACAGCTTTGACGATACAGTTGTATGCAAAAGTTGACAATTTCCATGATTTTCATTTATAAATAAGTGTGTGTTTGGATCTGCAATTTCATTTTGATCTATCAAATAACTGAAGGACAAAATAATATTGTGGTAGTGAAAAGGAGGTTCATTGGATTAACCGAAAATGTGCAATATGCATCAAAATGAAATTAGACAGGTGAATAAATTTGAGCACCCTTGTCATTTTGTTGATTTAAATACCTGTAACTACCTTGCACTAATTATTTGGAACAAACAATTGGTTTGATGAGCTCATTAAGCCTTGAATGTCATAGACAGGTGCATCCAATCATGAGAAAAGGTATTTAAGGAGGCAGTTGCAAGTTGTTGTTCTCTTTGACTCTCCACTGAAGAGTGGCAACATGGGAGACTCAAAACAACTCTCAAATGATCTGAAAACAAAGATTGTTCAACTTTATGGTTTAGGGAAAGGCTACAAACGGTCACAGAGATTTAAGCTGTCAGTGTCCACTGTGAGGAACATAGTGAGAAAATGGAAGACCACAGGCACAGTTCTTGTTAAGGCCAGAAGTGGCAGGCCAAGTAAAATATCAGAGAGGCAATGGTAAATGTGGTGAGAACGGTGAAAAACAGCCCACAGACCACCTCCAAAGACCTACAACATCATCTTGCTGCAGATGGTGTCACTGCGCATCGTTCAACAATTCAGCGCACTTTGCACAAGGAGAAGCTGTATGGGAGGGTGATGTAGAAGAGTTGCTTGAGGTATGCAAATGCACATTTGGACAAGCCAGCTTCATTTTGGAAGAAGGTGCTGTGGACTGATGAAACAAAGATGGAGTTATTTGGTCATAACAATGGGCGTTATGCATGGCGGTAAAAGAACACAGTGTTCCAAGACAAACACTTGCTACCTACCTGTGCTTGAAGTAGGGAAAAAAAGATGCCGGTACTCTCTTGCATTGGCAAATGGTTATGACATTTGAGAAATCTACAGTGAAAAACAAAACTTTGAGATATTGCTGGTACAACAACAATTTATTGTTATTTATAACAATGTAGCTAAATGTATTTATTTAAACAAGTCATGTGTGTGTGTATGTCCCTTGACCAACAGTCAGGCCATGCATGTGTTTCGTTACTCACATTGATGCTGTAGGTGTCAGTAACTAAGGTAACGTTAAGGTTGGTAGCTGCAGACTCCTCATTAATGCTAGCAGTTCCGCTCACATCAACCTTCAAGGTCTAAAGAGTTTTAGGTCCGCCTGGCACAAAGTTGATCTTCTGGCCTATAGAAAGGTTATACTCTGACCTATAGTGAAGTGCTTTATGGTTTTTGACTCAGCAGACCCATGGGTACAACATGGATTAATGAAATCCAACATCCTGGGTTAGTGAATTTTGTTTTATTTTATATTTATCCTCCAAAAACTAAAGAACATATGTGTGTGTGTATGTATATATATATATAAAGCCTGTAAACCATGATGAATAAAGCATTTTAATGCATATTGTCAAGCCCCCGGGGCTCGTGGACCAGTGTGCAAAGTTTGGAGGCCATACAACCAAGTCAACATCAAAACGCTGCACCCATTGCTTACAAAATTTCTATACGTTTTTGAAATCCCAGCTATTGTTTTACATCCTGTCTGTAATGTGTTTAGTAAAAAAGGCTACCATCTAAAACCATGACCAAACTTGAGGCGCTATAGCTCCGGATGTGTTTAACCCACAGGGATCCGCCACCACAGATTCTCTTCGTCTGATCTTCATCTTTCCAACAGTACCAAGCATGTACGGTTCGCGAAATAATCGCGAACGTTGGGAGACTGTGAAGGGTTTTAATTAACGTTAGTTTGAAGCTCATGAATCGTACCTGATGTTTCTGTTGGACTTGGACCTCTGTTGACGGTGTCTGGCTCTGGAACACGCATTCTTTTATTACCTTTCTGAAGCCAGGCTAACATAATGACTTACAAAAAACACTTATTTTAGTGTCTTGGATTTCAGCAGTGAAAAATCTGTTACTGTCAGGCGACAGGCGCATGTATCAGAACAGCATCAGATAGCTTTTTCGATCTAGCGTCCGTGGAGAAGCGAACTTGTGATAGGGTGGGCCGACTGCTTGCGTTTACATGATTCGTCAAGAGATCTGAAGTCACGTAGTGCCCTCTGGGTAGTGTAGTGTTTGTAACGTTAGGAGCATTACCAATCTCTCTGACACTGACGCTTTCTCTGTCTGTGTTATTGAGTACTGGCTACCTGGTGATACGCAAGAAAAACTGCAGGTAAGCTTAAGAGTAAAATGTAGAAGTGCCGGTACTGCGTACCAGTGAGTACCGCCCCACTTCGAGCACTGCTACCTACGGTAAAATTTAGTGGAGGTTCCTTTCATGCTGTGGGGCTGTGTGGCCAGTGCAGGTACTGGGAATCTTGTTAAAGTTGGGGTTTGCATGGATTCCACTCAACATCAGCAGATACTAGAGAATAATGTAGAGAAATCAGTCACAAAGTTGAGGTTTCTGCTAAAGGAGGCTCAATTAATTATTGATGTGATATTTATGTTGGGGTGCCCAAATGTATGCACCTGTCTAATTTTGTTTTGATGCATATTGCAAATTTTCTGGCCATCTAATAACCTCATTTTACTACTGATATATTACTGTGTCCTTCAGTTATTTGATAGATCAAAATGAAATTGCTGATCCAAACACCCAATTATTTATAAATTAAAATCATGGAAATTATCAGGGGTGACTAAATTTGTAATCATCCTTGCAGAGGGTGGACAATATACTCCAATAATTGTAATTTTACAATTAATACCTAATGCAAGAGTTAAAGTTAACAACTAAAATTCATTAGGAATAGAGACAGATTTGATCAGTTCAATAAAATGGTGATTTTGGACAAATATTGCCACACCACTCCCTCTACTCATCCTGTCTCTCTGAGAAGAGCTGCATTTCTTGGTTACTCAAAGGTGACTGACCACATTGGTCTGCAGAGGGTCAGAGGTGAATCGTAATAAAATCACAGTTTGCAAATACGTTTTACAAATTGCAATACGTATCCGATCAGCACCAGAGTATCGTGACAATATTGGAGATCACAAGATCCATGGAAGTTCCCAGAAGTACTAGGATCTTCAAACAAAAGACCTGTACACACCTAGAGGTTTGTTATACTGCAAGGATTAAGTAATTCACCACTTTCTTCAGTCTGGGATGGCAGTCCAACAAAAATGATTTATCTCGAAAGACGCAATAAATTGTTAATAAATGTCTTATCATGACAGATATCTTCTTGGTCATATTTTGTGTGTGTGTTTTGGTGTCCGGACATACTGTACAGTAGGTAAGTAAGAGACTGCTTCAGTGTACCAACACAAACACAGAATCAACTCATTTCAGTCCCGCCATCCTTCACAGAGGTTTACACATCCAGCGACAAGACATGACCTCATACCTGCAATTCCATGGCAACACACCTCCACGACGACGCCACAGTGACCTTTACACAGGGTATACAGTCAGCACTCTGTTTAGTGGAACCAAGCAGTGACAAGCAGGCGGTCAGTTTGGTTCCAGGATTCATTTAGTATTTAAAGTGCCAATTCATAACCAGTGGTGAGCTGAAGAACTGGCTTCCATTTAGCTCTTGAGTGTGGCTCTCGGCAGGACAGAGGTGCATGTCTGCTAGGAGAGGGCCTTTGGGCTACACTATCAGTGGTGTAAGGACGGAGTAACAACTCTAAGGCAAACAAACATCTGATCAGATTGCAGAATTGCAAAACAAATCTGGGCCTGTGGCATGAAAAGGCCTCTGTGCAAACCTGCTGCTGTCAGGTAGTTGCTGTGTGCAATGTGTAATTTAGTTGCGTGTGTTTGAGCTGGAGAGAGACATGCACACAGATATGCATACATTTATTAATGAACCTGGCAACACTCCTGCAAGGTTTGCACTATGTGTAAAAGATTGCAGCAGGCTAATAGAAGATTCCGGGGCTTGAAGTTGACCCACTGTACTATAAAGCTCAAGGGGTCACCAGTTATCTGGCTCTGTTTCAGGACCTCTTCTTCTTTGCTACAAAGCTTGAATAGCATGACCAGGCACAAGATGGTTCTTAGAGTTAGATGGGACAAAATCTTACTACCTGGAACAGTTGAGGAACCTTTGTTAAAGGATCCCTCCAGATCCGTAAATAACCCTAAATTGTTTTGCCAGACATTTTTCCCACATGACAGATGCTGAAAACAACTTCTCAATGCATTGTGTACTTCCAAAGATAGACACCGCAAGACTCAAAATTTTGCATCAGTGACGTATTTTTCATCAATGGTCTCTTTTTTTAATCTACAGCTACATCTAGTTTCAGGGGAGGAGTTTGGTTCACTTCCTGATCTTGGGAAGGAAAATCAGTATGCCGGTGTCAAGGTCATGGACGGCCAAGGCTAATTGATGCCCATGGGGAGTGAAGGCTGGCCCGTGTGGTTCGATCAAAAAGACAAGCTACTTTAGCTCAAATTGATGAAAAGGTAAATGCTGGTTCTGATAGAAAGGTGTCAGAACACAAGGCAGTTTGTTGCATATAAGGCTGCTGTTTTTGCTTTTAACCATCTCTAACCAAGAAGATGATTACATACAGTGAGGGAATGTTTTTTGATACCCTGCTGAGTTTGTACAGTTGCCCACTGACAAAGAAATGATCATTCTAACATAAGCCGCTTTCCGACCACAGGGATTTTTGCAGTTCCTAGAACATAACGTTCCTATAACCCTTTTTTTCTCGTGTTCCGATAGAAGAAATTGCTGGATTATTTAGTTTCTCGCACTGCCGTTCCTATAACCTTAATATTAGCTCCTACTCCAGAGCAGGGTCTTTCCCTTTTCCCTTTTCCTAGGTCTACATTCCCATTTCCAAGGTCCAACTTATAAATTAAGTTATACTATACTGGAGCCTTCGTCTTTTGTGTTTTTCTGTTAAGTAGCTACTCAATTTCTATTACTCCAGTCTAGTTATTAAACGCTGCAGTTCGAACTCAGTTATTAGGACATATCAACACAACACTCTTTTTTTAATTGTATTGGATGTCGTTTTCAGCCTCGTAATCTAAACAAACAAACAAACAAACAAACAGCAAGCCGCTGAAGGAACCCAGCACTACTTGAGCTGAAAACAACCAGATCATCCGCATACATCTCCAATCATACACCCCAGTGTTACAAAAACATTAAACTGTGAAATGTTGTTGTATGTGGCCCTACGCTAAAGTCAAGTGACGACGCTATTAAAGACTGTTGCGGTGCTTGCGTCACGCCCTTATCCCTCCTACCGGTTCCTATGGCCACTTGACCGGTGTGAATGCAAATAGCAAAACCGTTTTTTTGGGGGAGAGTAGTTAGTTGAACTGTTGTGGACTGCTCCTATAACTACGTTCCTGTAACTACTTGGTCGGAAAGCGGCTAATAATTTTAAAGGTAGCTTTATTTGAACAGTGAGAGACAGAATAACAACAAAAAAATACAGAAAAATGCAATTCAAAAAAGTTATAAATTGATTTGCATTACAATGAGTAAAATAAGTATTGGACTCCTTTGCAAAACATGACTTAGTACTTGGTGGCAAAACCCTTGTCGGCAATCACAGAGGTCAGATGTTTCTTGTAGTTGGCCACCAGGTTTATCTCAGGAGGGATTTTGTCCCACTGTTCTTTGCAGATCCTCTCCAAGTCATCAAGGTTTTGAAGCTGACTTTGGATTTTCTATGGGATTAAGGTCTGGAAACTAGCTAAGCCACTCCAGGACCTTAATGTGCTTCTTCTTGAGCCACACCTTTGTTGCCTTGGCCGTGTGTTTTGTGTCATTGGAATAACCATCCACGACCCATTTTCAATGCCCTGGCTGAGAGAAGGAGGTTCTTAACCAAGATTTAACGGTACATGGCCCCGTCCATCGTCCCTTTGATGCGGCGAAGTTGTCCTGTCCCCTTAGCAGAAAAACACCCCCACAGCATAATGTTTCTACCTCCATTTTTGATGGTGGGGATGGTGTTTTTGGGTTCATAGGCAACATTCCTCCTCCTCCAAACATGGAGAGTTGAGTTGATGCCAAAGTGCTTGATTTTGGTTTTATCTGACCACAACACTTTAACCCAGTTCTCCTCTGTATCATTCAGCTGTTCATTGGCAAACTTCAGTCTGGCTTTCTTGAGCAAGTGGACCTTGCGGGCGCTGCAGGATTTCAGTCAGTATATAAATACTGATTTTAGCTTTATATGGTAAGCAGTCCACTTACAAAGAAACCAACATACAGTAGAAAGACCAAGACACGATAAATGAAGAAACATTTGCTTAGTAGTGGTTTGTTTATTTGATTGTATTATGGTTTGACTTTAAAGCTTCTAATTGTGATAGGTTGGAATAATTTGTGGTTAAAATAAATATTTTTCTAATGCATATATTGCTTGTTTTCCTTATTCCACGTATCATATGTACAATAGAAAACCTTGGTGTTTCAGTACCCTTGTAGCACATTGATGCCTTGGGACAAAAAACAATATCTGATTGGTGTAGGGGGGGATTTTATGATCGATATATTATCAGATACCCCCAAGTTTCCTGAAAATGGGGTGGAATGTTTCCCCCCAAAATAAAAATTAATGCCATAGAGGGTTAGTTTGATTTTGTACATTTTATTTATATGTCATTTATTACAGTGCACACATGAACAATGACTGTACTACAGTTCCCACAAACAATGACTGTAGATCTGACCAGAGCACAAGCAAGTCTGATATAGAGAATTATGTAGCCCCAGTGTCAGTGTCATTTTTGAGTAATTAAAAGTGTCTTTCCTTACAAAATCAGCATGGGATCAAATATTTTATTTCCTCACTCTATATTCTTAGATCATCAGAGTTTTGAAGCTCACATGGACCCAGGTGTATGGAAGTTGTTCAGTATCCTGAAAATGATTAGTATTATAGAGCATGTATGGTTTGTGTATATACTTGGATGAAAGCGATATAAAAGCTAGCTAGGTGGTGTACCTATTGATCGTAGGTCATATATCTCCCAGATGATTTTGTGAGCGGTTGTAGATGTTACGTGCTAATAGCGAGTGAAAAGCTAACTCAGTCACATGCTTTGGCTACATTGGACATCAGTGGAAGCTATGCGCTGGAGTGGGCACTAATTTTGCTTTGAATTCTGGACCTTGTGGAATTACAAGTTTCCGGAATTTACACTTGGTTATTCTCAAATGCATTGGCAGGCAGGCCAATTTATATGGCATAAATCATATATGATAACGTTTGGAAATACTAAAGAAACTTCATGTTTGGTGGCGGGGGGGTTAGGGAGTTGAGAGGGATGATCTGTTGTGCAGGGGGGGGTACGGAGGGTGTATTTGTTTGTCCTCATATTTCATTTAATGCACAACCTTAAAGGAGTGTTCCACAGTAAATCAGTTTCATAGTATACCATTTACAAACGTTACCATAGATGATTTATGTAATATACACGTCTGTTTTTTTCAATATATCAGAGAAAACCGATAGTATTTTTCAGTTCCTTTCGCATCCACTGGGGTGCTTCTATATCCATCTAAACTTGAGCTACCACAACACCCAGAATTCCAAGCGAATTTAGTGCCCGTCCCGTTTTGAACACACCGATACAGAACATGGGCAATTCAACAACACACCTCTGTAGAACTTGACGCTAGAAAGTTATACATACTTGTTTTTGAAATTGTATTCTAATTTCTATTCATCATGCCCGTTTGGTGTTCTGTACCTGGTTGCAGAAGTTACAAGCAAGCCCAAAAAAAAGGAATAATCTTTCACACTTTACAATAGGCTGTAAAAAGTTAGGGTCTGCAATCTGCATTTTAGGTCGGAAGATTATGAAAGGGATCTACGTGCTAAATTAACTGGCACTACAGCCCGAAAGTGGCTGAAAAGCGATGCGATCCCATCCATTTTTCTTTATCTAGAAAGAGTAGCCTATATATAGTAATGTGTAGTAATTTACACACTCAGCTAGCTACTAAATACAGCTGGCACACTACACATACAGTACAATAACATTACCACACAGACACGATGTGTGCTCCATTATAAAGGTATAGAAATTAATTTGTTAATTGTCCTCTTGCTACGTCTCTTTCCATGTGTGCTGGAAAACTTCAGTTATTCAGTGACGCATATGCGGTCGTCAGTCATTTTTGGTTCAAGCCTTACAAGTAAAGCTTGTCCACGATCCCATTCATTGTATGAAGTGCTTTTTTCTTCAGTAGACATGGAAGGACATATTCCCACAGAAGCACTTAGGCAAGTAGAATTTAAGTGCGTTTCAACTGGATTATCTGTAGAACATGCTGCCTTGTTGAAGCTGAATATCAAACTCCATTTGTTGTAAATGTTCTTTGGTGTACTCGGGCGCAAACATGTATGGTTGGATGTCACTCAGAATATTAAAGCAAGTTGTAAAATTCCTGCAAATCCTAGGTTAGTAGCAATTGTGTTACCAGCGACTTTGGTTACGAACTGTTTCACAGAATCCAGAGAACATCCCGGGTGGGCGGGAATTGGAACAAGGAAGCCAGCGTTGTAGTTCTCTACATCTTGAAAAAATCATACCACCTCGGCTTTTTAGCATTAAAACGGCTTATCGAAACGTCACAGAAAGACAAGCTTTACCTTAAAAAATCAAGGACAACCGAGGCTTTAAATAAGTAGGTTTGAAAGCCAGATCAGTATAACAGGGATGCTTATTTTCACGACAGAATACACGCCTATATTCATTTTTCCTATCTCCAAAGTCCATTGGACTCACACGGTGACGTCAACGTGTGAAAAATCCCTGTGAAATTTCAAATCTTGCTCTTACACTAGCCAGGCATGGGTGAAACATATCTCACTGATCTACAAATGTCTGGAGAAGCTACTAGCACATCCAGATAGCTGTAGGGTGAAGTATCCCTTTAATTAAAACACATAAAAAAAGAAAATTATTTACTGTGGAATTATTTAAACCTTTAGAGACTATCCCTTTAATGAATCTGTAGTAAACACTTAGAGACTATCCCTTTAATGAACCTTTAGT
>JACXGM010017235.1:0-19877 GCA_016801145.1 Umbra pygmaea
AATGGGTCCACCTACAGAGCATCAAATCACACACACACACACACACACACACACACACACACACACACACACACACACACACACACACACACACACAAACACACACAAACACACACACACACACACTTTGGATCAATATAAACCAGATAATAGGGAGGGAATAAATATAGACTGAGAATTTCAAGTGGTAAAACTAGAGGTGTTCACTATGCCTGGATGTTAAAACAGCACCAATCTAACACATCCACAAATTCACACTGAGGCATTTGGCATCCACAATTGCAGGGTAGAAAAATAGACTTGTGCAATAGCAGGCATGTGCGCACATACTGTACTGTACGTACGCACGCAGGCAAACATAGATAGAGCCACATATGTAAACATTAGCTTAGCATCGTACATGAAACATCAGGATGGGCCACACAAAACAGATTCTGAACCCATGCCCTTGTTTACAATTGCTTAACTCTAAAATGGTTATGTCTGTTTTACATGGACGTTCAAAACATTGTGTTTCGATCAAGGTTGAAGAATGACACCCTGAAGTCAATGATTTTACAGTAATTGAGTCAGGCTACATTCTGCGTTAACTTATATTCACATAAATGTATCATGCTTGAATGATCAGGTATGTAAACATTTAAGTGAGGATTTGAGCAACTTTGAAAAGGGACAATTTGAGATGGCTTAACGACTGGGTCAGAGCATCTCAGACTGCAGCTCTTGTGGGGTGTTCCCAGTCTGCAGTGGTCAGTACCTATCAAAAGTGGTCCAAGAAAGGAAAAGTGGTGAACCGGTGACAAGGTCATGGGCGACCAAGGCTCATTGTGGGGAGCGAAGGCTGGCCCGTGTGGTCCGATCCAACAGACGAGCTACTGTAGCTCATATTGTTGAAACGATTTTGCTGGTTCTGATAGAAAGGTACCAGAACACACTGCATTGCAGTTTGTCGTGTATTGGGCTGCTGTTTTGGCAGCAAAAGAGGGACCTACACAATATTAAGCAGGTGGTCATAATGTTATGGCTGATTGGTGTGTATTTATGTGCAGTACATTTTAGCCATATCATTGCAACATTTATCTGAGATTGGAAAGACATCTGGAGGTAGGTGCAACAGAGCGTCAAGCCCACTGCATTGGGGGGGGGGGGGGGGGCAGTGTAAGACATTAAAAATATTATCAGCTCACAAACGGATCAAACAGCATTGTAATATGAAAGGCAGCTTGGTTACAGCATAGCATTTAGAATATGATTCTTCCGTCTTACGTGTTCTTTTCCTCCTCACCGCAAAACCGTTTGTAATGTAATATGAAGAATGAGAAGGTTCTGTAGCCATGGTAACCGTGATATCGTTGATCCTGAGACAAGAGCCTCCACGAGGCTGTGCACATGCACCGCGTCTCCTCGCCACTACGGGAGTCCCTCTGTCAAAAGAGTCCTCCTTTCTTTGAGGAAAAAAAACGAGAAGATTGCCAACACTTGGTCCTACGCATACTGCCTGCCAACGAAAGACCGGTTCATTTATTTTGAAAAGCTGAGAGCTTTCGAGACTGCATTTTGAACCCACTTCTAGTGTAGCAGGGGTGTATAAGTGCTGGCCCTCGGTGGCACCGTGACACAGCGGATGTTAAGGGCGGAATTCATTACCCACATCCCTGTGTTGGGACGTTTAATTGTGCCAATCTGTAAGAAGTACCTGTCCCAAATGGGAGGGTTCTGTTCAACAACTTCAAGCAGCAGTCAGCTTGGAGTGAATCAAGTGCCAAAGGATTCAGTTAGACTACACAGGGCTGCTCAATCCATGTCCTGGAGAGCTACCATTTTATAGGTTTTCGTTCCATACCCAATTCAGCGCACCTCATTCTAACAATTAGTTTAATGAAAATCAGGCTAGTGTTTGGAAAACAGGGGGCCGATTTCAATTTCAATTTTAAACACAATATCAAACTGAGATTTAGATAGCAAAATAATGTGATTAGGGGAGTTAATCACTGTGGGGTTATGTGTATAAAGTCTAACAAAATAATAATAATAATAACTTGGACTTATATAGCGCCAGAGTCGCTTAACAAATAGGGGGAGGTTTAGGGGTCTAAAGACTTAATGAAAATAAATGTTTTGAGGTGCAACAAATGTGTAACATGCATAATCCAGGGTCTTTTAAAGTGTTAATATCATAATAACAACAGCTCATTTACAGAGATTTGACAAGGTTTCTACATCATTCATGAAGATGAGCTGTACTTTTTAGTAATTTTGATCATCCAGAAGATTAAGAATACCTGCTTGGTCATTTTAGTAAAAAGCTTAATGTACCACCATGCTAAACCCAATAAACTCAACATAAAAATGAATGAAAATGGATAGGATCGTGACTCAATGAAATGTAGTCCTAAAACCGAAAAATACCTGCGTGGGAGAAGACCTATGACCTACCTACCTCTCGAAGAGTATCAAGAAACAATTTGATACAAAAAATGTTAAAAGATTATAGTAGCTACAAGGCAAACGGTATATGTCGGTATCTCACACTCGGACACACGCATGCTTACAAACGTACATGACTGCACTACCACTTGATGGATGAGCAGTGAAAATAGAATTTTAACTTGTGTAATAGCTATCCTGAGGGCTCGCGTTGAGGAAGCTCTTAACTGAACCACCGTTATGATGAACTGAACACGTGGTGGCAATCGATCTGTTCCTGAAAGCTTTATTTGAGCTGAAATGGACAGCACCAGATTTCTTCCCAAAGAAAACCTCTGTAATTTATAAACACGGCTGTGGTGATGGGGATGTGCTGGCATTTTTAAGGGTGCCAAACTGTTGCAACATGGAATTCCAACAGATTTTTAGGTTCTTGGGAATATTGCAGAGCGTTGTACCATCCGCCTGCCTGTCACACTGCCAGACAGTTTCAGGAAGATTAATGCACACCCGGGGTCCCCAGCCACGCTTCTCTTGCTGCATGAGTTAGCTGCCGTGAGTGACTCAACATTCAGAGACACAATGTCTTCAAAACTAAAGCACAATATGTAGAAGAACCAATACATTATCAAAAAGCTATTTTTCAATAATACTGTAGTAGCACTTAAATGAGGTAGCTGTAATTATGTTGTTTATTTACTATTCTTATGAAGCCATTTTATTATTATTATTATTATTATTATTATTAATAATAATAATAATAATAATAATAATAATAGTATGATTGTAACGTCATGTCTGTTATTTTAATTAAGCAATAACATAATTAAAACACATTAAACTTAAACTAAAACACATTCAAACAGGTATCTAGAAAAAGCCATTTGTCTGATATTTTGCGCACTGCACCTGTGGATTTCTCGCCTAATGGTTGCATGGTAAACATACAAGTATTGACCAGTTGCCCCTATAGTCGTTTATAATTCCGGTCACACTCATCAGTTCACAGACACCGTGGCACCCAGCTGACTTACATGCATGCATTAGCACTGTAGCATAGCGTACAATATAATAGCGGCTTGCATCCTACCTTGCATGACCAACACCTCCGTACTGAAAGACACCTCTTTGTTTGAAGAGCTCGGTGTGGGCTCATCTCCCTCAAACAGCTGGTTCACCTCGCCCTGGATGTCTGGCCCGCTCCGGTCTCCGTCGCTCCTGGAGAACGCGGTCACGGTGAACCTCTGGCTCATCGTGTCGCCGGCGGAACCTCACAAATATAAGACAAGCAGCGGGTCTCCAGCCTCGGTGGAGCCCCGGTGGAGGAATTCAACGGGGGTGGAGATGTAGACACTGACAGATAGACGCTCCCGTCAATTACTAAGCAAAAGTATACAGACCAAGTAAATGTCCTCAGTTGCATCTACCAGCTCTCTATCCGTAACAAGTTTCCTTCTAGCTTGTCTTTTGAAACTGCGTGGTTTGTTCCTTAATATGAGATACTGAATGATGAGAAAGCTATCACATCAACCGGTGTCTGGAAACGGCTGCGCATCAGGGTCTTAGAGCCGGATACGTCGTGAAGATGTGAGCCTTTAGGAAACGTCAGAATACTCTAGATGTAATAGCAATACTACTTGTGAAATGTCATATATACTCTAGATGTAATAGCAATACTATTTGTGAAATGTCATAAATACTCTAGATTTACTAGCAATACTATTTGTAAAATGTCATAAATACTCTAGATGTAATAGAAATACTATTTGTGAAATGTCATAAATACTCTAGATGTAATAGCAATACTATTTGTGAAATGTCATAAACAATTCAGTAGAAAAATAATATAATATCCGTTATAGCAAAAAAATGGTTGGAGGAATGCAACACAATTGAGGTAAATAAGGAATATAAAAAAGTAAGTTGTGTAATTATAATATAGGGACTTGATAATTATTGTAAAATACATATGTGTATGTTATGAACTTTTTTTAGGGTACACATTAAGCGTTTATAGCATTATTTAACACAATTCCAGGGATGTCAGCATAATGCAGTCAGGTCTGAACATAATTGTACACTGACACAATTGTCATATGTTTGGCTGTGTACACCAACACAATTGAGTAGAAAGAATCAATCAATTAATGCAGACGTTCATCTTTAAGGTTTTTGTCAAAATAACTGTATGAACTGGATAGAAATTACAAACATTTGTATATAACTCACACATTTTAGGGGCTCAGAATTGGATGTACGAACATAAAAAAATTAAATTGTGAGTTTCAAATTTTGGTAGCAAATCGTTTACTGTCAATGACTACCTGAAGTCTCGAACAAAACATCAGCGGATGCTGGGTTTCTTCCCTGGTGATGTTTTGCCAGACCTTTACCCTAGCTGTTTTCAGATGCTGCTTTTTCTTGGAGCATTTTGCCTTCAGCAAGTGAAAACCATGCTCAATTTGATTCAGGTTAGGTTATTGACATGGCTATTGTAGATCAGTCCACTTCTTTGCCTTAAAAAGGTCTTGGGCTGCTTTCGTAGTACGCTTCCGTTCATCGTCCTTCTGCACTGTGAAGCTTTTGGCCGAAACCTACCTTGAGGCAATGCTCAGACCCTATACCCATACACAGGCTCTACGTTCTACTACCTCAGGGCTCCTGGCCGCCCCACACATTCAGAAAGTCATCTCTCGATCCACGCAGTGCAAAACTCTTCTCCATCCTGGCTCCTTAATGGTGAAACCAGCTTCCACTGGAGGCTAGGACAGAAGAGTCCTTACCCATCTTCAGGAAACATCTGAAAATCTTCCTGTTCAATGAGTTCTTAAATTAGTTGAATTCCACCACCTCTGTTGTCTTTGATATTTCCTATTTATATTTATGATCCTTTTTCTAGCATAGTTTTTGCCCAAATATTGAATGCTCTTACTACTGAATTGTCGTTGTTTCTTTTAAATGTATGCACCCACTGTAAGTCGCTATGGATAAAAGTGTCAGCTAAATGACAAAAATGTAATGTAAATGATAACCTTTGTCTGAAACTGAGCAGATAACACAACCCTAAACACTTCATCCTGCTGCTTCTGTCAGCAGTCAGATTATCAATAAGTTAAAGGGAACCATTGCATGCTCATGCCATTACACTACCTTTACATGCTTCACAGATAAGGTGGTACAATATGCTAAACCCTCTTTATTTGCTCTGGTAAAGTCTTCTCTTGATTGCTGACTTTGACACAGATATGCCTATCTCCTGCAGGGTATTCTTGATTTGTCCAACTGTTGTGAAGTGTTTTATCTTTACCAGGAAAAAATGTTTTCTGTCATATACCACAGTTGTGTTCCATGGTCTTCTGGTCTGTTGATGTTCCTGAGCTCACCAGTGCTTTCTAATTATTTAACAATTTATCGAATAGTTGATTTGTCCACACCTAATGTTTTTGCTATCTTTCTGATCGATTTTTTGTTATTTAAACCTAATTATGGCTTTCTTCATTGGCAGTGACAGATCTTCGGACTACACATTGGGTTAAGAGTAAAAAATCTGATTGCAAATGGCACACTTGAAATTGAATATATACCTTTTATCTGCATACTTGTAAATTAGGGAATGACACATACTGTAGCTGGCCATGGAACATGGTACAATAACATTTGGCCGCTTAAACAGGAGGGACAACACATACAATATAAAAGGGTTTGAATTCCTAAACCATTGACCCGATTTGGATGTTATTACACTCAAATTAAAGCGGAATGTCTGCACTGAGCTCATATTAATTATGTAATTGAATCTTCAATATGCTGTGGTAGACAACTGAAATAATGATAACTTAGTCAATATCTAAATATTTATGAACCTTACTGGAAAATTAATTAAACCCCCTGGAAAGTGAACTTATCCAGAGCGACTCACAGTGAGTACAGTCAAATTCCCCCTGGAGAAAATGTGGGTAAAATGCCTTGCTCAAGGACACAATGACATTTGGCACAGTCGGAAAATGAATGGGCAACATTCTGACGACAAGTCTGATTCTCTAACCACTGAGCAATGACGACCCTTCTTTCAAATATATGAACATGGATATGTTTTACCTTTAATGCTGACAGATAAGGATAAGATGTTGCTCTCTTTTGGCTAAAATAATTTAATGTAGCCATTTCATTTAAAGATTGACTTCTTCCCACCACTGTTTCCACACTTTCATGCTTAAGGGCTTTATTGCATGCAGATACCACTTAAAATCCGCCCGATAACCCTCCTATTTTAAAACATTATTTTGTATCTTTGCTTAGGTGTTTTAGATCATTATCCTATGGCAAAATCCATGTTGATTTCAGCATCATTGTTTAACCGATGGCCTCACATTCCTTCACGGTTGCCCCCTGCTGGCCATGACGGGTTAGGGCTACAAATACACAATCCCTCCATGGCACACGACCAAGGCGCCCTAACAAAACTTAAAGCTGGTGGTCCACGCAGGTCTAACTAGTGTGCTTAAACAAGGAAGTAGTCCTAGCGTGCAATGTACACCCCAGGCCTGCTCTAAACTACTCCCAACTTCCTGTAAAGAAATGAAACAAAAGGCAACAAGGAATATAGTGATTAAACAATTAACTAACAAAATAGGAGTCATTGATAAGTGGTAATTGGCAATGATGCCCTGATCTGTGCCGCTTGTGGGGAACAAAAAAATTGCACAGAACAAACACAGGGAACAGAAACACAAAACAGGGAACACAGTAAATGACATACACTTAAACTGGTGAACGTAACAACCATTTTGAGCTTATTCCATGTTTCTGTGTTACGTGTATTTAGGTGCAGTGTTCTTTATGTTAATTAGTCTGTATTTGAATTTTCTTTTCACATATATTCCTGATTAAATATAATTTACTTTTATCCTTTGTAGTTGTCTTGTTTTTCACCCTACTAACCAACAAAATGTTACACATTCCGCTGAAAATATTATTGTGCAGTATGGGGAATTCATGGTTGACTCAATGATGGCAAGTTGACCAGGTCTGTAGTGAGCAAAGCAGCCCCAAAGCATAATGCCCTTCATGCTTTACTGTTGGTATGAGGTTCTTCATTTCAATGGTAGTTAGATTTTGCCAAATCAATGCAAAAAAATGCAGCAAACTGGTCCCAATTGTTCAATTCCCATAAAAAATATGTCTTCAGAGGGCCTCAGTTTGGTCTTAGCATGATGAGACAGCACACACCCAGATGGTTAAGACAAACACAGGTTTTCATTCTATGATACCCTCTCAATGATTTACTAGTAACTCTCTACTTATTTTCTAGTATATAATGTTTTGGCGTACCCAGTGTTGTGGTAAGAAAGGTGGGTAGATCTAGATGCACGTAAACAGCACTGCATAACGCTGCAGCGACAGGGATTTTAAACAGGTTTGACTGGTTGTCAAAACCCAGGAGGCCCAGAGTCAATTTAAACCATAAAGCTCCAGAAAGAAGATGGCAGAGTTGTCCGCTTGTAACGGCCACCTGTAACACATCATATTCATTTTTGGGCTAGTAATGGGTTTCTCCACAATATTCAAATGTTGTCAGGTGTTTTTCACAATGTGGATGTGTGGACAAAGCATATTCCTGTAACCTACAGTACAGAGAACATGAGCTGACTGCAATAGGGAAGTTGTTAATTTATGTTTTTAGTGAACATTGTAGAGCACAAATGCTAACATTTTCAATTAATATTATTTACTATTCTGTATCAAGACCGCACATACGCCTTTCCTTAGCTATCTGTGAGTCATGGTGGAATCTTTGGAAATGTGTGCAGCCCACTGGTAGCTTTTTCCTTTTATCCTCTGATATGCTAGGCTAAAGTTAGCCATGCTGTCTGAACTATCTAAATACATTACCACTGTAAACAAAAATAATTGTCTGCGGCAAATTAAAATTATAAAATGTTTAGAAATATGAAGAAGAGATTGGCTAAAATGTTACTAACTTCAATTTCCAACTACCTTCAAAAGTTGTGACTCCGGAGGTATGTGTGACATAGTGGGCTAAGTCGCTGCATTGCAGGACAGTCCTCATCATGATAGGCAGTGGTTCGAGCCTGACTATGGGTTCTCTGACATTCTCCGGACCTCCTGCATGGGATTTTGTTTAGATAAATCAGATGATCTATCCTGCCACGTCGCTCTCCTGCAACTCCTTGTGTAGATCGGTGCCTGTAAGTTAGATCGCGGAAGTATAGTCATTGAACGTAATCATCCCGTGCATGATCTGACTAAAGGCTTCCATGTTGGATGAGCAGGGAGAAAGAAACTGGCGACTCGTGCAACATGTGGTTGGATCATAGACAGTGAAAGAAATGACAAAGCGACGCCATAGACTTCGACGGAGACCAGTGAAGTCAGTTAGAAACACTTTTCCGGTGATAGCTGAGCGTACTGCACTGCTGCTGTGCAGCCTCAGACTGAGCTTGACGACACAAATGTGACGTGAGCAACCTGTCTGAAAGTTGTAATTCTTCTGGTAGCTGTGCCAAGAGAAATCTGAATCATTCTGAATATTGCCTCTTGCAGAGACAGAGAGTGTGAGTAGGAGTTGTCCATGAGCGTAGGAGCAGGAGCAAATATTTCATGAACTCTCTGGGCATCTCCCTTGACTCTATGCCTCCATGTCCTCCTGATTGCCTGCAAAATTCTCCTGGATTATACGGTAATATCTCTACTTTGCAACAGGAAGTCAAGTGGTTATGACACAATCGTTAGCCTTTTTAGAGAAACTTGTTCATGCTTTCATCACCAGCAGGGTGGATTATTGTAATGTCCTCCTCACTGGTCTTCCCAAAAAGACAATAAGACAGCTACAGCTCATACAGAACGCTGCTGCCAGGATTCTAAGCAGAACCAGGAAATATGAGCATATCACGCCAGTCCTCAAGTCTCTACACTGGCTCCCAGTCACATTTAGGATAGACTTTAAAGTATTATTACTGGTATATAAATCACTCAATGGCCTAGGACCTAAATACATTGCAGATATGCTCATTGAATATAAACCCAACAGACAACTCAGATCATCAGGATTACATCAGTTAGAGATACCAAGGATTCAGACAAAACACAGAGAATCTGCTTTTAGCTGCTATGCCAGCCGCAGCTGGAACCAGCTCCCAGAGGAGATCAGATGTGCTCCAACAGTAGTCACCTTTAAATCCAGACTCAAAACACATCTGTTTAGCTACGCTTTTACTGAATAAACTCTGTGCTAAGTCCGAACCGATTGCACTATATTTTATATGGTTCGTTCAGTCTCTTTTATTTCTTTAACTGTACTATTTTTCTAACTGTTTTTCACTTTTATTTTAATTGCTTTAATTTTATCTGTTTTAAATTTTTATGATTTCCTGTTTATGTAAAGCACCTTGAATTGCCATTGTGTATGAAATGTGCTATATAAATAAACTTGCCTTGCCTTGCCTGTGCTGGTAGTGGAACTGGTGCCTGTGCTGGTTCTGGTACTGGTGCTGGTACAGGTGCTGATGCTGGTGCCTGTGCTGTTGCCTATGCTGGAACTGGTGCTGGTACTGGTGCTTGTGTTGGTACTGTTGCTTGTGTTGGTACTGGTACTGGTGCTGGTACTGGTGCTTGTGTTGGTACTGGTACTAATGCTGGTACTGGTGCTTGTGTTGGTACTGGTACTGGTGCTGGTACTGGTGCTTGTGTTGGTACTGGTGCTGGTACTGGTGCCTGTGTTGGTAATGGTGCAACAAGACAACTGCGAAGGATAAAAGAGGGTCTGGAACATAGCCTTGGGGAACACCAGTGGAGAGTGTCCGTGCAGCAGACACAGACCCTCTCCCTGTCACCTTGTAAGAGCGGCCTGCCAGGTAGGATGCAATCCAGGAGTGTGCAGAGCCAGAGATGCCGAGATCTGAGAAAATGGAAAGTAGGATGTGATGGTTCACAGTGTTGAAGGCTGCAGGTATAGAAGAATGAGAACAGAGAGAGAGTTAGCGTGGGCCTTGCGAATAGCTTCTGTTACATGGAGTAGAGCAGTCTCAGTCGAGTGGCCCGTCTTGAAGGCTGACTGGTTAGGGTCGAGGAAATCATTCTGAGAGAGATAACCAGAGAGTAGTTTGGATACTGCACGCTCAAGTGTTTTGGACAGAAAAGACAGGAGCGTCACCGGTCTGTAGTTTTTGATATCGGAGGGGTCTAGTTTTGGTTTCTTTAGGAGGGGAGCAACTCTTGCTATCTTGAAGTCACCAGGGACACATCCAGTAGTCAGGGATGAGTTGATGAGAGAGGTGAGGAATGGGAGGAGTTCTGCAGAGATGGTGT
Source organism: Umbra pygmaea (assembly GCA_016801145.1). Lineage (NCBI taxonomy): Eukaryota > Metazoa > Chordata > Actinopteri > Esociformes > Umbridae > Umbra > Umbra pygmaea. The sequence goes on from JACXGM010017235.1 coordinate 10,756, forward strand.
GCAGGAGGGATGAGGGAATAGGGTCGAGCGGGAATGTTGTTGGCCGGCTGGATCCCATTAGCTGCAGAATATCATCTGGTAAGAGAGGAGAAATTTGTAAATGCATGGCAGACAAAGTCAAATTCATCAGCAGAGAGGGAAGATGGTGGGGGAGGAGGTGGAGGGTTGAGGAGAGAAGAGAAGGTGGAAAAGAGTTTCCTGGGGATGGAGGACGAAGCTTGACATTGTGAGTGATAGAAAGTGGCTTAAGGTAGCACTAGCAGACAGAGAGGAGGAGACGTTGGCAAGGATGGATTAGAAGGATTCCAGGTTATTCTGAAGTTTTTCTCCTTTTACTCTCAGCAGCACGAAGACCATGCCTGTGAGTTCATAGTGTTTCATTTAGCCAAGGAGCTGGAGGGGAGGGTTGTGCCGGCCTAGAGGAGAGGGGACAGAGAGAGTCATAAGACTTGAAAATTGAGAAGAGGAGAGTGGAAGAGGCAGATTCAGTGGACAGGAGGGAGAAGGAATTAGGAGATGGAGAGATGACAGAATGGAGAAGAGAGAACGACGAGTGTCACTGCATTGTGAGACCTGGGTAGGGATAGACAGTGTATGGGTGGAGGACAGAGAAAGAGAATAAGAGACAAAAAAGTGGTCAGATGGAGTGGGGTAGTAATGAGATAAGTGGACAGGCAGCATAGTGAACATCAGATCCAGAACATTGCCTGCTTTGTGTGTAGGGGTCATCTGGTAAGGAGTGAGGTCAAACGAGGAGAGGAGCGGGAAGAGAGCAGTGGTGAGAAATTAATCAAACGTAGATGCAGGAAGGTTGAAGTCACCCAGAAGAATGAGTAGTGAGCCAGCATCTGGGAATGAGCTAATAAGCATGTCAAACTCATTGAGGAAGTCACCAAGGTCACCTGGTGGATGATAGAGGACAACAATGTTAAGCTTGGATGGACAGTTTACATGAACTGCATGGATTTCAAAAGAGGCAAAAGGTAAGTGAGGGAAAAGGGAGAATCTCCATTTCAAGGAGATGAGTAGCCCTGTTCCACCACCGCGTTGACCTGATGCTCTTGGATTATGGGAAAAAGCATAGTCAGATGAAGAGAGGTCAGCCAGAGTAGCAGTATTATCTTGGGTAATCCACGTCTCCATCAGGGCCTAGAAATCAAAGACTGGAGCAGTATAGCTATAGATGATGTCAGCCTTGTTAACAGCAGATCGACAGTTCCAGACACTAGCAGAAAGCAGATACACAACATGGGTTGTCCTGACAGAGAAGACAAGATTGGAAAGATTAATTTTGCGGTAAGAATGACGGTAAGGGACTTCCGGTTGAGCATGTAGGCGAGAGGCACGCAGTGGAGTATGCTCCCGATACTATCAAATACATTTAATACAAAACCTATATTTTTCCACTCTAAATGCACTAGTTTTATTTTGTAAGACTTTTGTACTATTTCAATCATCGATGGCGGCCGAATGTCGACGGAACAAGACTAAAACTACCCCTGCTACACCTGCGGTCTGTCCTGCCGCTTCTGAACGTAATGGCTCCAGGGTTGCTCCAACTGCTCGCGGACCTGGAAAATCTTCGCGCAGTCTTGATGTCTGACCTGACAGCATCTATCACCAGTCAGCTGAAAGCCGCTATTGACACTGCCCTGGCTCCCATCGCCGCCTCCTTAGAGGGGTTTACGGCAAAGTTCGAAGCCCAAGACCGCCGTATAGTCGAGCTGGAACAGCACCTTAATGTATATAGCGATAGCATCGCCTCGCTAGAAAAGACGGTTAAGGACCTAGCTATATCCAACAAGCAACTGACCGAAAAGATGGAGCACCTCGAGTCCCGCTCCCGCAGTTGCAATCTGCTTGTTGTCGGCATTCCAGAGGGCGCCGAGGGTGAGGACCCTGTTGCGTTTATGTCCAGTTTCTTCTCAGAGGTGTTAGGTCCTCATGTCTTTCAATCACCACCAGTCCTGGACAGAGCTCACTGAAAAAGCCCCAAACCATTGGATAACCAGGCCAACGGCAAACCACGGGTCTTTATAGTCTGTTTCCACTATCACACCGACAAAGAACGAACCAGTCATTGGGGGGCTGTCAATCGGCATCAACTGTTTCATTGGGAGAGAAAAATCTACATCTTTCCGGACTATAACGCTAGCACTTCCAAGAGGAGGGCTGCTTTCTCCAATATGAGACGCAATCTACGCGAGAAGGAGGTGCAGTTCTCCCTTCCTTTTCCAGCCCAGCTCCGTATTGACTTTGATGGAAAGAGGCTACAATTTGGCTGTCCAAATAAAGCCCAGAGATGGTTTGACGACCATTTCTTATCAGAATGAGTAATATCTGTGTGTGGGTGAGGTGATGCTTGTTTGTATTCGGCCTGTGAAACAGTTTTTTGTATTATTGCTTTAACAGGCTTTAGCATAACATTCGCCACCTAGCCACCTAGGGCTTGCTAATTAGCAAATCACAACTGGCTAGTTCAGCACGCCCGCCATGTCGAGGCAGGCAGTAGGCTGACGCTGCTAAGTGTCTGTCCATTGTCAAATGTTCTCATTGGCTATTGGCGTTCGTGTGAAGTAAGGCTTTTGGCTTACTGAAAAAGCATTCTAAAAGTTAATATGTAGTTTAGGATCTGCCGATAGGGTAAGATGGTTCATTTAAAGTTGAATTAATGGTTTGTGCTCTAAGTTTTTTCTTTTCTCTTTTTCTTAATTGTTTGCTTGATGCTAATTGATGGGAGAAAGTAGCCTACACTAGTTTGTAGTCTCTATCAACACTAATAACTTCAATTCTGACTATATCACTCTGTGCCGTGGAACTCGCCAGGATTGTCCACTTTCCTCTTTGCTGTTTGCTATAGCTATTGAGCCTCTCTCAATTGCACTCAGAACCTCACCCTCACTCGTAGGGATAACCCGTAGGGGATCAGAACACAGACTTGCCTTGTATGCTGACGACTTGCTTTTGTATGTAACTGATCCTGTCTCCAACTTGCCTAAGATCTTGTTTCTATTGGAAACTTTCGGCTCTTTCTCTGGGTACAACAGTCTGATTTGCCATTCCAATTGAATCATCACTTTCAGTCACTTTCAGTCATGTTCTGCCTCTACTTTAATGCCCATCTGCAGCAATCATCTTTTCCTCCTTCTCAGGTAGATCCCGTCTTTTGTCTCTGGGAGAAAAATGGCATAGTGACCTTCAGGGACCTATTCATAGGCAATGTATTTGCCAGCTTCTTAGACTAATCCACCTCTCACAACTTACCCTTAACTCATTTATTCAGGTATTTTCAGGCTAGGCAATGTGTCTCCAGGACCTTTCCCGACTTTCCCTCCTCACCCCCAAGGCAACCATGGGAAGAGTTATTTAGACATAAACCACATCTAAAATCTCTAATTTCAAAACTGTATCAAAGTATTTTGTCATTTGATATGCAGACTAGCTCTAAAACCTCGGCTGCATGGGAGACTGAACTGGGAGCAGAATTCAGAGATGGTTTTTGGGAGAGAGACATCAAGAGGATACATACTTCTTCGTCATGTGCACGCCTGAGTCTTATCCAGTTTAAAGTGGTACAGAGACTGCATTTCTCACAATCTAAATTATCAGAAATATTCCCAGAGGTTGATGACACCTGTGTCAAGTGTGAGGCAACTCCCTGTCATCTTAGCCATATGTTTGCCCTTTGTCCCAAACTTGAAAATTTTTGGAATTCTATCTTCAATATCCTTTCAGACATTCTTCAAATCCAATTAGAACCATGCCCCCTACTAGCTATTTTTGGTACTACACCAGTCCCACAGCTCCTAAATAGAAGACAAGCAGATGTAGTTGCCTTTGCCACTTCTGTTTCCCTATGGCTGACGGACCTTATATTCTTTCTAAAATTAGAGAAGGTGAAATTCATTCTCAGGGGGAATACTGACAACTTTTTTAAATGCTGGAATTCTTTTATTACTTATTTTAAAGAGCTACAAACACTTCCCTGATTTTTGTATATTTTTTATTTAAATTTTTTACTTATTTATTTAGATTTTCACTTGGTTTGGTTTCTCGGTTGGTGTGTGTGCATGTGTGTATGTGGGACCTATCTCGGGGGGTGAGTGTTGTGGGATTGGGGGTGGTGTGGAATTTGGAGGGGGATTCTTTCATTTGTAAATTGTTTGGTAATATTCTTTAACCTTAATAAAAAACCTTGAATAAAAAAAGAATGATCGTAAGAATGACGGTAAGAATGAAGGTAAGAACTGTGATGAGACAGGTAGACAGGGATGGAAAGCTCTCTTACCTTCTTCAAATAACTCAGCAGAACATCTCGGCAGACCTGTCTTAGTCTCGGCGACAGTCTTCGTTGCAGGCGACAACAATGCCACTAGACGAGATGCTGCTAGATGCTGCTGCTTCAGAAACATGGGCGCTTAATAAAAACAAGCTAATTGATTGCAGCCAGGGAGACAGGCCACATACCTAGAGCCTTTCAGGTTTGGATGACTTTCAGGTTTGGATGTCATGATCCCTTACTGTTTATCATAGAATATGACTAACTGTTTTCTTGTATGTGTCTGTTATTGCTTCCTTACTGAATTTGTCAAATAATGGTCTGTTTCTCTTTATTACCAGTTAGTGCTAGTGAGTCAAGTGTTTTTAACTGATTTGAATGTGTTACCTGAGCCTGGCAGTTTGGATAAGCAGTTTAATTCTCCAGGGGAGAAGCCCAGCGTCTGCTGGAGTATCATTCTACTAAAGGTACGTCTTGGAATTGGGTTTGCTCCTGGTACTGAGGGGGAGGGGAAAGGGAGGTTTTCAAGGACAGAGATGTTATTAACCGTTGGGAATGTTGCTGTCATTTGTTAGGATTATTCAGTTTGGGTACTTACCTTTCCCTTGGGACTGTCAGGCCCCTCAGGATGTTCACAAATGGTCTTGGATGGGGTGGCTGTGGTCCTCGTCTGGCTCTGGAACCGGTTTGGAGTGGCCTGGATTCTTCCCTTGTTGGATCTCTTCCGGTTCGAACCAGATGGAAGAAGTTGGTCCTGGTGTCTGCTTTCCTGTGCTGATCCGTAGGTTGCAGGATCAGGGCAGGTCACGGTCAAGGCGTTGTTGAGTCCCGTTCTCCTCCTTAGGGTTTCTTTCCCGGGGATTTCCTGGACTAAGGGGTCAAGACAGGCCGTGGTCAAGCCACTGTTACATGTCTTTCTTCCCCAGTCCTTCATCCAATGGTTTTTTGCTAGACCGGAAGAACAAAGCTGGCCGCAGTCATGCTACTGTTACTGACTTCGACTCCCAGTCTGTCAACTGAAAGAGATAGGAAGATAGGAGATTAAGAGATGAAAATGTACATGCTTCAGAGTCTCTTCAAATGCTCACTTGTGCGCAATTTAAGAGAAACCAGAGTCATATGCAAAAATTACTGGGTAAAGATAATTAAGTAAAAGGTGAGTATTTTCTCCTGTGTGAGAATTTCGGAGGGTGAGAACACAATTGGCACTCCACCTCGTGGCTGGCAAGGCCTCCGAGAAATGTGCACACCCTGCCCTGGCTTCATATCTTTTACACTCCAAGTGTCCTATGATATATTAAGAGACTCTCTACAGACATATCAAGGTGCTGTTAGACCAGCAAAGGCACATTATTTCTCTGATATTATTGAGAGAAACTGTCATAGACCTAGAGTACTATTTAATACTATAAACTCTAATGTAATTGTGCCTGATAGGTGTGAAATGGATGTGTGAAAATTTTTAAAAACATTTTGTTTAGAAAATTAGATCTCAAATGTGGTGTTTGATCACTTTGATGCTTTTGATCATCCTAGTTTGGTAAAAATAGTAGGTCAGTTAAGGCCATCAGACTCCCCACTTGATATAGTCTCATCAAAGTTAATCAAACAGGCTTTTGATACAGTCAGTCCTAGTGTTTTAAATAGTTTAAATTGTTAAAATTGTTTAAACAGTTGCCTTGTATCAGGGTCTGTGCCTGATATTTTTAAACATGCTATGGTGCAGCCTCTAATTAAAAATACTAATTTGATAGGCCAAATGAGCTAAATAATTTTAGACCGATTTCAAAATTGTTGTTTCTCTCAAAGATACATGAGAAAGTATTTCTCATTCAGCTTGAGTCTTTTTTAAATGAAAACTTACTCTTTGAAAAATTTCAGTATGGTTTTAGGAAACATCACAGTACAGAATCTGCACTTTTAAAAGTTGTTAATGATTTTCTATTAACTGTAGATTCTGCAAATGCAGGAGTTTTGGTGTTACTCGATTTAAGCGCGGCATTTGACACTATAGACCACAAAATTCTTATTGCACGGCTGGAGAGGTTGGTAGGGATACGAGGCATTGTTTTAAATTGGTATAAGTCTTATTTAACAAACAGAAGTTTTTCAGTTACCATGGGGGAATTTACATCTTCATCTTCCCCTCTTAAATGTGGGATAGCTCAAGGGTCCATTTTGGGACCCATTTTGTTTTCATTATACATGCTTCTTATTGGAGCTATCTTTCAAAAACATAGAGTATCATTCCACTGCTATGCAGATGATACCCAGATATATATGTCTGTAAAAAAGGAAGACAATTATTCAGTAGGGCCCCTTTTAGCATGCCTGAATGATTTGAAAACTTGGCTGACTGCAAATGTTTTGCATCTAAATGAATGTAAAACTGAGATTGTTGTTTGCACCTTCTAAGGTATCTGAGTCACCCTGGGTTGATGTAGGTTCGTTATCTATTTATTGTAAATCCATGATGAAAAACTTGGGGGTAATTTTGATAACTCCCTAAAATTTGACAAACAAGTAAATGCTGTTGTGCGATCAGGGTTCTTTCAATTAAGAACCATGAGAAAAGTCAAGTCATTTTTGTCCTTTGAGGATTTAGAGAGAGTATTGCACGCTTTGTGAACTCACGCTTAGACTACTGTAACTCCTTGTATGCAGGAATTAATCAGTCGACTTTGAGATGTTTGCAAATTGTTCAAAATGCCGCAGCAAGATTGCTGACAGGTCCTCGGAAGAGGAGCCATATCACTCCAATTTAGTTTTCTCTAAATGGTATGGCACCACCTTACCTCTCAGATCTATTGCAGATATATTCTCCATCAAGATCACTTAGATCTTCTGACCAGAAAATGCTAATTGTCCCAAGGACTAGACGCAACTATGGGGTGATCGTTCCTTTTCCGTGTTGGCTCTGAAACTCTGGAATAGTCTGCCTTTGTATATTAGAACTGCAATAACCTCCACAGTGGTATCTTTTAAATCTTTTTAAAAACTCAATTTTTTTCCCTGGCTTTCCTATCTAAACCAAATAGCTGAGTTAGGTGATTGTTTGTTTTATGAGAGTAGTTAGATATTTGAATAATATTGTATAAATGTTTTGTACAGTTGCACTTTTTGTTTGTATGTTCTTCACAAATTGTACAGCACATTGGTCAACTACCCGTTGTTTTTAATTGTGCTCTATAAATAAATTACCTTAACTTACCTTCATAGAAGACCCCACCTTGTAACAGCTCGCGAGTGTATCTCAGGCATCTCCACTACATGCATGTTCAATGAAGCGGTCAAGTGTGACTAGATCTAGGGTGGTCCTAATCGTATATTCTCTCTCCATTAACCTGCGCAGAGCATTTCCAAATTCACCGGCTGTCTCATTATACAGCCTCCTCCTAGCCAGGAAGTTATCAAAATTACCATTTTAGCTAACACAGGTCCAATCACCTCCCCACAGCTGCTGTTAACAAGGCATAATCACTCCTGTCTTCCACAGAGAGGCCACTACAGATATGTTGAGCCCGTCCTGCTAGAAATAGGGACAAAAACTTATGTAGCTCATCACAATTTTTAACGTCAGCAGCCATATTGAACTGTTCAGACCAATCTGTGCTGGTAAGTGATTCTGGGATAAAGACAGGGTGTGATGTGTACATAACTGGGGCCACATTGTGGGCACTAGATGATACCTGGGTTGGTCCTGTTCTAGAACAAGGTGTGTCCTCACAATCCAACATTTTTATACAAGGGCGAATACCCACCACTACCACCGATGTAATAAACCTAGAACCACCAGCAGGGGGAGCAGTTACTGGACAGAGTACGGTAGTGTGAATGCTGCCACCATGCTTGGTAAACCAGACCACACACAAGGTGTACAATATTATCATCAATCGAAATAGCTTTTTGTTAGGCAAGGTCACCATGCTTTTTACCATAGAGACCAGAGTAACATAAAACTACATTCAATTGCTCTAGTCCAGAGGTCTCGAACCCTGTTCCTGGAGAGCTACCATCCAGACTGTATTCACTTCAACGTCAATTTTCGCACACCTGATTCTACTAATTAGCTGGATGAAGAGCTGAATGAGGCTACATTATTTCCAGTTGAAGTGAAAACCTACAGGATGGCAGCTCTCCAGGACCGGAGTTGGAGACCCCTCTAGTCTGTATTCAAAACGAATGTTAGATGCACACACCATGTGTGTTTGGTTACGCCCTTCTTATCATGTGAGACGAGGAAAAGGAAAAAGGTTTCATGAGGAAAATTGGAAATATGGAAGCAAATTAAATAGTTAAAAACTGTTTTCCTTTTACAATATTTTTAAATATTTTTTACTGACGTCTTTCATTTCTGGGACTCATTTTGACAGTTAAGTAGGACTGAGAACAAATTTCAATATTCAGATTTTTATCAGTATCAATATTTACAACAATTATAAATAACAATTTTTCTGAATAGGAGAAGGCCTAGTAAGTACTTTGAGAGTCATTCAATATGTAGTGTCTATATTTTTCCAGTTATTCACATTTCTGTTATATACAGGAAATTAATAATTGTAGCGACATAATGAAATATATTTGAATTTACAAAAACATATTTTAAGGTATTATGATTGATGATGATACTACTACTACTACTACTAATAATAATAATAATAATAATAACTAGAACTGCAAGCAGTTTTGGCGGGGTCCAAGCCGTCCCTGGCAAGTCCCCCCTGGTGCAAGTCGCCCCGATGACCCGCGGAGCCCACAAAAGCAGAACCTATAATATTGGAACCAAAGTCACTGTTCAGATTAGGTTGCTACTTTATGCTGCGGCCAACAGTTTATGTAGCGC
>JACXGM010017236.1:0-19877 GCA_016801145.1 Umbra pygmaea
AATATTTATCCACACCTTATTAATAGTTAAATCAAGCTTGAAATTAGTTGGTAAATCTTATTAAGAAAAAGTTAGGTATATTTTCTCAAAATAAGACTGTTTTACTTATGTAAAAAATGCTTGGCAAGATTATTTTTCTTTTTAGACTAAAAATAGGACAAATCTTCTAGAAATAAGGCTTTTTTACTTTCTTAAAAATCATTTTTTGCAGTGTAGCATTCATATGCAGAATCTGTTGCGATTAGCCATCAATATGTAGTCCAAAAGAGCAGTCACAGCCAGAAAACAAGACAATATTACAATGAAAAATCAAAACAAACCCATCAGCGAGATATCAATTATATTATGAGTCCTATCTTGCACCCGGCACAACGCAGCGCAAAGCCCAATACACAGTTGTACATTTCCAGTCCAGCGCTCGCATTATTTAAACGTACAATATGTTGTTTTTGGCCACTAGGGGTCTCTCAATCAAAACATTAGCAAAACATGTACTTTGATGACATCGAGAAGTAGCGTTGGATCATGGGTTTTGTTGTCGTCGTCAATGACAACCTGCCAATCTAGCGTCTCCAGCAGAAAAAATGATGCATTAGTGAGCTCACACAGATCGATAGATAGTGACATCAAGTGTAACAGTCAATAATGACTAGAAGTAGTCGGAAGCGGTCAGCCGAATGGCATGTTGCCCTGCGGTGGAGGGGTTAGTGTCATTGTCCATGATGGCCTGTACAACCATATTAGTAGTTCAGTCCATTTAACAGCCTGATGGTCTGTGGAAAGAGGCTATTACGCAGTCAGTTTTTTACAGAATGCTTCTGAACTGGTGGTGTCTTGTGGACTTGCGGGGCTGGAACACTCTGTGGCTCGGGTGGCTAGCATCAGGGATGATCTTCTTTGCCTTCCTGCAGCACCTGGTCTTCCAGAGAGAGAGCAGTGAGGCCCTGCTGACACGTTCACCCTCTGCAGAGCCATACGCTCAGTCAACTTAGAGATCCCATAGTAAGCATTGATGTTGATCGATGGTGCCCCTGTGGAAAACATTAAGAGCTCTCTGGGACAGGCCAAATTTCTTCAGCCTCCTGAGATCTTCACCACAGTGGATTTGTGCAGTGACCAATCTAGGCTCTCAGAGATGTGGACTCTTAAGGAACTTGAAGCCCTTGACCCTCTCAACGGCATCTCCATTGATGAGGACAGGGGTGAGATCATATCTGCCAAATGAGGCAGTACCACATGGCCAAACCTTTGCACCTGCCGTGTTAATTTTTATTGGATATTTCAAATATATGTAAAATGCAAATACATACAAATCCTGTATAAACATGTGAAGGGTGTTCTATTTCACTTTGTACAATGCAGAGGTCAGGTCAACTTCTGTTCAAAGAACAATTCATAGTAAAATACTTTTTTCCAAGGGTGCCTAAAGTTTTGCATACAACCGTAAATACAAGAACATTATCAACATTGGTTTGTATGCTTCTGAATAGCTCCTGGAACACTAATTCAGTGTTGTACACACGTAGCGCCTGTTTTAACATCCACTACAAATTGACAGAGCCACACACTTCAAAGTAATAGCACACAGAAACTAGTTTATTTTAAGAGGACCTAATTTAGTTTCACTTGGCATATTTGTATAATTAAATCTAACAAGGCACGATTATCCAACATATGTTTGGAATACAATTCATGATATTTATTTCACAGCAAATTACAGACTCTTAGAACATGGTGATGATTCGTTAGTAGTAAGAAAAAACTGCTTTTTTTCTTAGAACAGCAAAAGATATGATGAGTTAATTAATCTGCACAACATTAAAAATAGAAAATATAATTCAATAATTTGTAAGGGATGATACACCGTGTGCAAGTAATCTAATATTCTAATTATACTGGTAGCAAAGTAATTTTGCTTGCAGTAAGCGAAAGACAAGGATGAGAAATCCATTTTAATCGTCAATTTATCAGTTGGGAGGTAGGTCACCCTTCCGGAAACCCTCTAGCCAACAGGGCACAGAGGTCTAATAACTTTAGGCGGAGGGAGTGTGTTTGCGTGTGTGCTTCGTTGTGAGATTGTGAGATTATCCGTAGGTGATTGTGTTGTATTTTTGTGAGTGGTGGGAGGGTTTGGGTGTCAGTCTTGTACAGTCACTCCATGCACATACACACAAATGGGTATACACATTTAATTTGCGAGTGAAACAGCAAGATTAATGGCACCTGGCCTTGGATATGTGGAAGCGTTCCACTTAGCTGCTCTGAGCATGGGGCTTTTTAATTACACATACCAAATGTCTTCAGGAGAAAATCCCTTAAAATGCACCACACAAGCAGAAAGCGACAAAGTAGCCACTACTATACTGACTATTACCAATTCTTACCACTGCCTGAAACAAACTGCCAAGTGCCTCACCACGCCACACCAGGCCCGTCGCTATGGGCGGGCCATAGGGGGCCGGGCCCGCCCCCAAATATCCTTGTGCCCCCCCCCACGTGCACAGATCTCTTAAAGAAATTACTTTAATTTTATTGATAGTATCATAGTTGCTAATTTTGTGTTGCATTAATGTTGCATTCTTTATCATTAAAACAATAAAAATATAAAGAAATAATGGTGTGATTTTGTTTGATTGATGGGAATCTACACTGCAACAGCCTATCACGGCCTTACTAAAAAGAAAGTTAGGATACGGAATCTGACGTAGCCGTCAGTGTACTACACTGAGTGTAGCCGCTCAACAGTTACCGCGCAGTTTTGAAAGCTGGGTGAGTTTTCGCATGCTTACTGGTTTCTGTTCGTAATGGATATCCGTAAGTGTTTGAAAAACTCACCCACAGTCTCCTCTGCCAAAATGGATACAACACCGAGGCCTCCTGATGTTGTAGTTGGAGGAGTATGGACGATAGTCTGAGCCAGATGCTAATAGCTCCGTTGAGCCCGATCCTGGCAGGACCTGCAGGTCAAGTGCAACCGCTCAAAAGCATCTTCTCTGAGCATCGGGGCAGTATGCTGCACAGACGCAAGATTCAGCTTGCTTTTGAAAAAAACCTTACAAGTCCGAGTGGAAGGATACTTTGATGAGGAGGTTCTGCTCGGAGAAACGCCGCCTCCCGCTGTACTGACAGGAGGGACTGGAGAGGACAGCGCTGCCTCCACTCAAAGTACCGGTAGATTCAAAGTCTCTCTGTGTTTGTATGTGCGTGCGTGTGTGTGTGTGTGTCTCATGGCAATGCATATTCCGCTGTTGACTGCTTTAAAATGTTTGAGAGATGCTTCTGGTGTTACATCGAAGATGTTGTATAGTGAAGTGTATTTTGGATATTTATAACATTGCTTCTATGTAATGTGGTGTAGGGTATAGTCTACCTGGGGCCTATACTACGACGAAAGTTCTACATGCCCTGGATTTCTTTTCATTATCTGGCTTCACTGAACCTAACAATTGCGATGTAGAAAAGAGATGTCACAACGGTGGTTATCAATTCGTTAAATCAACCCAGGATTTCCCAACCTATAGTGACGAGCGCGTTCACATAAAAAAGCGGTGTGTGCACTATCGGACCAATTGCAGACACGGACAAGTTTATGATAGCCGCATATTTCACTCAAATGTAGTAAATGATCATTTTAGAGAAATATTGAGAGCACAAAAAATATAATCCAGACATAAAGCAGGAAGGAAAGCTGAGAATAAATTGCCACCCATGTATTTATAAATGCCTCAGGCCAGGCTCATCGATATCACTGACTATAATTACAATTGTGTATTCCATTAAATCAATGTGTTGCTTAATACTGATTGTGTATTACAATTTTATTTCTCATATTCTTTCATTTGCAACCCTGACAGTGTGAAACGATCATGGGAGCAAATAAAACAATGTAGTACAGGGTGTGTAGATTAGATTAATCAATGTCAAAATACTTGGTTGTTCAACAAGTTCTAGGAGTAAATAGTAAATGTATGTACTGTCTCTACAGTGAAAGGGGATACATTGATGTTCATCCAACAGACCATACATTAAAATACTTGTCACAAACAAACGCAACATTTTGCATAAAGTATGTGGAACTGTAAGCGCACAACTTCGATGTATCGCACTGCCCTGGCACATACGGCTCAAGAAGCCAATGGCGACTCCCAGAATAGTGGTCCATTTTTCAATCGACAATTGATTGGTCAGTAGGCGGTGCTTTTGTTGGGTTAATCTCAACTATAACCTGCTCCGCAGCAGGTTAGGTTCGCAGCATAAGTTACCATGGCGATGTAACCCGGTAACAGGTGACCCAACGGCGTGATACTGAAAACCCAGGGTTAAACCTGAAGTTACCTCGCTAAACCCAAATCTTGCTTAGTAGTATAAGCCCCATGTCATATTGCTGTTGTTTATGTTTAACGTGATGATTACATGCTGTCCGAAAAGAGTATATGATTATTATAAATATATGTACTGTAGGCTAATAATAATTGTGCCCTCCCATGCATTGTATATGCCCCCCTTAAGACCGAGGTCTGGCGACGGGTCTGCGCCACACCAACTGACATCGCTTTTTGAGAAAAAATGTATTTGTATGCCAATGCCTTGCCTTTGGCCAACTTTTACAACAACACTTAGAAAGATGCATCCAGAAAAGCATCCAAAAAGAGTGGCCAATTTTAGGAATTTAGCAGAAAACGAGATGTGGAGGCCAGGGTGAGGAGGAATAGAATTAAGAAAAGCAAAGCCTGTAGGCTTCTTCTTCATTGAAGTGCGCAAAATGCCTTATGCTTGGATGCATTAAAACATCTCATAGACAGATGCCATAATGTCACCAAAACTCCCCTGAGAAAACATAGCATTTTAATTGTTCTTTTGGACTAATGTCTGATGTGCTTGACACGCAAAGGTGTGGGACAATTTTCATTGACCTGAATAGAAGTAAAAAAAGACATTTTCTCCAGAGATGACTGTCGAGAACCTTTGACTGGCGAGTCGAGATTCAAGTAATCTCTAAACACAGTTCTCTAAATACAAGTACATTTTCTGTAATTCGTTAAGTTGCCTGCCTTCTGACTATTTCCTGTGCCTTGGAACTGCACAAAACAAAATTCAAACCTTAGATAAAACCCATCTTATATTTCACATTGGATGTGGTCAGTCCAAGCAAGGTTTAAGCACTGCCTTGTGATGCAAACAAATAATTAGTGACCAAAATATAATAATAATACATATCACAATTTAATATTTTTGAACCACTTTTAGAGTCTATATAATAGACTCTGCCCACACGTGATTTAGTATGAATAGCACCTGTCATAAGAGTAGGGCTGTAAACCACAGTGTCATATCTAAATTCCCAACCAGGTCTTATATCAATCATTACATCTAATAATCTCCCTCCTTCCTAATAGGCATATATACTACTCACCTCTCTACCTAATAGCTGATGTGTGGTGAGCGTTCTGGTGCAAATGGCTGTCTTGGATCACCATTGAAACATTGATGGTGGAAGTAAAGAGCTTTGGGTTCCTTGAAAGTTGCTATACATAAGTTAAATTAATAATTATTATTTTTAATAATAATGGGTTTGAAAGGTTGTCTTACATTTGTCCGATTTCCCTACTCATCATGTGACTATAAATGTCTGAGTAAAATTACCATAGATGCAAATTTGATGCAAATACACTGCTGATTTTACATTTTTACAAACCCATCACAATGAATATTTATTTTGTATATCCTTTCTAAAAGCTGTTTTTTACAAAGTGGGATAATCAGCCTTATACCCTAAAGAGCAAGCAAGAACAAGAAATTGATGCACAGGAAATTAGCACCTTGTACAGATCTGTGGGATGACGAGTGGCGTGTACAGTACATGATTCATCCAACCACATGTCACCACTGTTCACCCAACACAGATCACTACTATACTTTTGCGATTTGAACACAAGGATTAACTTATATGACTTATCTAACCCAAATCCCTGGCAGCGCTATGTCAATTTTGCGCTGCCTTGTGCGGGGGCCCGAGGAAAGTCTGAGAATCCATGGTCGGGCTCGAACCCACAATCATCACAACGTAGACTGTGCTGCAATGAGGCCGACTTAGCTCACTACACCATGCTGACCCCCACATGTAAAACATTTGTAATCAGCTTCAGTTTGGAAAACCAATGCTAAAGAAATCATATTATTCATGTTGAATTGCAATTGCAGAGACCCTAATGGCTCCTAGCCGTGTACCCATGGAATTTGTAGACTGTACTGTACATCTTCCTGAGATTCCATAACACTTTAATTACTCTGATTCCCCATTGTACAGCCCATTGCTTACCCTCACACCAATTAACACATAATCTCATTCTGCATCAAACATAAGGGGCAAAGAGACGTGGAAATGGTATTTTATGACTTCAAGGAAGCATTCAATTCAGATTCTTATTGCGTCCTTCAACCATGCACACAAAGTGCCTATAGCATCCAGTTGTTAACTACAAGATTTGGCAACAGCAGCCCTGGATCTTCCATTTTAATTCAGGAAAATTGCATTATATTATTCTATTGGGATAGTGCTCATCCCAGGGATATTGAAATATTTGTTTACTCTGCAGTTTCATTTACTCTAAACTGGCACTATATAGTCTACACACTACACTGCAAAAATGACAAATCTGAAAAATGCAAATTAACTTGTATTTCAAATATTATTCTTTTTTTATTTTGAGAATTATTTACTTATTATGTTAGACTGTTTATCTTGTTTTGTCTTATTTTTAGAAATCTAAAAAATTTTAGAAATCTCTCTAAGTCCAATAAATGCAGTACACTGGCAGATAATTTTACTTAAGCATAACCTTTAAATGTACAATATGTAGTTTTTGGTCGCTAGGGGTCTCTCAATCAAAACAATAGAAAAAGATGTACTTGGATGATGTCGGGAAGAAACGTGGGATCATGGGTTTTGTTATCATCGTCAAAGACAACCTGCAAATCTAGCGTCTCTGGCAGAAAAAAATTTCACTAACAAAGTAATTGTTAAATTGTTAAAAATAACAAGTATTGTTAAAAATATTAAAAGTTCATTCACGTTATGTTTGGCGGTTCCCTGAAACTTACAGCAACTAGAGCAACTAGAGCAGTCAAAGGTTATATGACACCATTGACGGAAGACAAAATGAAACATCCTGTGTCTTCGAATTATATTACAAATTTCTGTGTGTATGAAAGTTGGTGGAAACATTTAGGATAATGTAGGTACACAACTATGAAATATATATAATATAGGTATAGCGATGTTTGCTTTTTTAATGCAAAGTACATTTTTTGTTGTTTTGGAAAACTACATATTGTACCTTTAAGTATATTCCATCTTAATTTAGGTACTTATTGTCTTGTTTTTGGTGTGTACCAACCAGAGCAAGTCCTGACCTCCCTGGGGCCCTAAGCAATATTCTGCTAAGGGGCACTCCTACCTGACCTGTTAGCCATGTAAACCATTTGCTATTGCCACGCAGTCATGCCTGTCACCCCAGTGCTCACACTACAACCCTCCCTCCTTTTAAACAGAAAAATATTTTGCTACTGCAAAGGCCTAGGCAACCATCTAGTTTGTCTGTAGGAAGGGCCAGCCCTGCTACTAACAGAACCCATTGTTCAGTGATAAGGTCAACAGTCAGCACAGTTTAAAACAAATAAGAGCATATGTTGTCAGTAGCTAAATTGTCCTATTTTTCAGTTGAGATTAGAATTTCAGAGATGCGATAAAGAGGTTATTGGAATCCACACACAATGGAAATGTCATGGAAACACAGGGCATAGATGAGAGATGTAGAGAAAATATCATGAATCTTCTACTACCCTCAGCTAAATTAGTCCATACTTGGTATACTGCCTGTAACCATGTATATTTCACACTATGCTGAGCTGGAATTGTGGCATTAATATTATCCATCTACGAATACAAAATAGTAAACACTAAACACTTGGAACAAGAACTAATCACAAACTGACATCATTTATAAATTTAACTTAATGGAAAAGGTAGGAATTTCACACAAATATAATTTTAGGTCAAACTATCCATTTAAGTCACATCCAAAAGTCATGGTGGGCTAGATTATATATTTGGTATTTGGCAAATTTTAAATCCACCTCCACATGTACTGACTGAAGGCTTCTGTATTGAATGAGCAATGTGATAATAATCAGATGGCGACATGTGCTTAGAGGAAACATATGAGCATCCTCGACCGTCCCGCAGTTGCTGAGGAGTTGTTGACAAGGCATGGTAGGGGCACAAAAAAACATACAACACATTTAAATTACAGAGACTGGCACTCTTCCAAAGTAGCTAGGTGGATTCTGACCTACTGTAACTGAGATTTACCAGGACTTAATTTTACGATGTGGAGTATGGGGAGTCTTTGTTGCATGCCAGCACTTCTTACATGCTCCTGGTACTCTTCATTGTCCAACTCCAATTAATCTAATATACTGTACATAATTACATGGACCATTTCTTGGAAGGCCTATAGCCTTCTGCATCATCTGGATTACCATCACTTTGTGCATCCTGGTTAATGAAGTTTTCCTCATGATTCGAATGGACATGAACCACTACCAAACCACATTTTTGCTGGGAGCCCCTAAACTCTGTTACCCATGGTGCACTGACTAACGGAAGTAATCTCTCCGCAAAATCAAAATTTGAAATATCAGAGTATTTCAGTGGATACCTGATATCAATTAGGTTACTATATTGCTAAAAGTTTTGTCACATTTTAAGCACAGCTCAGCTGTGTGTAAGTTGGTAGGGACCAGATATGCCACAATTTAGTGTAATGGATTACTTTTCTGGGTTGGGCAGAGTTCACAACTCATGGGAAGTTTTTCAGTAAGACCCTATTGACCAGGTAAACGAATTTCTGTAATTTTAGAATGTTTCCCATTGTTTCATTTGAAGGTTAAAAAACTGTAATTTTTTACAAACCTTTTTTACAGTGTAGTCATGATTTAGTTGTTCATAGATCACTGGTACGTTATGAACTTCTATTACCTGGGCAGTAGGGTCTTACTGAGGAACTTTCCAAAAGTTGCGTACTCAGCCCAACCCAGAAAAGTAATATTTTACACTAACTTGTGAAATCTCTGGTAGGGATATGTGCAAATTAAGCATGAACTGAAAACGCACATTGGAACAGCTTCAAGAGAGAGGTTGGTTCACTGACAAAAATAAAATTGGCTGATATGCAGCTTATTGGAGCCCAACCCATCCTATGGCACAGTCCGCATCCTAGGATATGACAATCAAGCTGTATAGTACTATATGGTATAGTAATTTATCACAATAGTTTAATAGTTTGATCATTGCTGGTTTATTTTTAGGATAGGGTTGAACATTCAGTAAGAAACCTTCAATTAACTGTCAACCTCTTTGGTCCTTCACTGGATCAAAGCATCAGCCAGGTATACTATACACTGCATTCCAAATTATTATGCAAATTATATTCTAAACTCATTTTCCTAAATAGACAATGCAAATGACAGTCAGTATAATTTTCAAGTCACCAACCGTTAGGGTATACGTTTAATTTCAATGAACAAACCACCCAATTAAAACAGTATTTTTTTCAAATTATTATGCACATCAGTTTCAATTTTTTTTATAGGTTTTAAAGAACTGAAAATGGTCATTTGATGAAAGTGCAGCATTAGGAGTTCATATTTACTGAAACCAAAAGCTTTTTCAATCAAACATATCTTAACAAGGCAAGTTACATGTTAACAAGCGACCCCTTCTTTGATATCACCTTCCCAATTCTTGCATCCAAAGAACTTGTGAGTTTATATCTGGTCCACTGCAACTGTTTCTGCTTGTGAGCATTTGTTAGAGGTGACCGAAGAGTAGGTTTATGCACAACTACAAGCCTCTGTAGGAGGCACCAGCAGCTTCAAATACCTGTTTGCTGCTTTGTAACGGCATTTTAGCAGCTGCTTTCTTAATCCGATGAATTTGTCTGGCAGTAACCTTGCTCATTATGCCTTTATCTGCACGAACCCATCTGTTCTCTAAATCACCCACAAATCTCTTCACAGTAGAATGATCACGCTTAAGTTTTTGTGAAATTGCTAACGTTTTCACACCTTGTACAAGGCATTGTAGGATCTTACACTTTTCCGCAGCAGATAAGAGCTCCTTTTTCTTTCCCATATTGCTTGAAACCTGTGGCCTACTTAATAATGTGGAACATCCTTCTTAAGTAGTTTTCCTTTAATTGGGTCACCTGGTAAACTAGTTATCACAGGTGTCTGAGATTGTTTCAGTGATCCAAAGAGCCCGGAAACACAATACCATCCATGAGTTTGATTGAAAAACAAAATATTTAATGTTTATTATGACACTTAATTCCATTTTGCCTATTCATTTGGAATGTGGTGTAGAGTGGAGGTTGGATAATATCAAACGTTGGATTCAGTTTATTATTCATTGTTTTGACTAGAACTGTGTTGGGCATACTGTAATTATTGTAGCATTTAAATTCAGGTTCAAAATAGTTTAGCAGTTGAAAAAAAATGCTTTCAATGTGCGCACTGCTGCAATAACGAGCACCCTTGGAGCATTTAGGGATGACTGCCATGCTCAAGGACAGAATAATGTTATTTACTTTGTCAGGTCAGGTATTAGATTTATAAAGAGTGGCTTCACTTTGTTCCTGGGCTGGCTGGCATAAAAGCATACCCCCTTCACCACACATCACACTAAACCACTGGACAAAAGAGCTTGTTCAGAGTCATGTGACTCAACAAAAATGAGTGTTTCAACTACACAACAAAAACTAAATTAAGGTCACAAGCAGCCTCGGCAAGGTACCAGTACCACTAGCAGCACAGAGCCAGTTGATCTTGTAGCTTTTTAGGAAAGGGCAGGCTGCCAACCCGTACTCTATCACATGAAACGCCAACATTAACAATAACTTTAATAACAGTGCTTGAAGTGGATTCAATTCTGAGCAGCACTATACATAAATTGTGAAGAAAAAAGTGAAGAAAATCTACAGATGAGTCAGACATCAATTAGTTCATCAGTTAATCATTTTATTACCAGGACATACTGAAGTACGTAAAACACCATATTCCTTATCTCTAACAGTATTTGTCACCCCAAAAATGTTGAGTAGTTGCCAAACTGCTAACATCAAAACTCCAATCTGATAATATAACTGAATTGTCTCCTGTTTTTGAAGTTTACGATACGCAACTTTTGTAGTTAAAGCAAACAAATAACAATGTGTGCATTAGTATGAATTCAATATGCTTGTTTACATATGAAATTACATGATGTATACATTTCAGAATATAACACTTTTGCTGTCCTGCTAAAATGGCTTACAGTAATTCATGGCTAACTACAGAGCTAACTGCATTCAAATTTTCTTTCAATGTCCCTCTAACACACATAATATCATGTACAAAAGCAATTTCTAATTTTTACACCATCTTAAATGCTTTATACCTGAAGTCATATGCAAACGTTTAGGCACCCCTGACAATTTCCATGATTTTCATTCATAAATAATTAGGTGTTTGGTTCCGCAATTTCATTTTGACCTATCAAATAACTGAAGGACAGTAATATTTTGGTAGTGAAATGAGGAAAAAAAATAACAGAAAATGTGCAATATGCATCAAAACCAGATTAGACAGATGCATACATTTGGGCACACCTTGTCATTTTGTTGATTTAAATACCTGTGACCACTGATTAATTGGAACACACAATTGGTTTGGTGAGCTCATTAAGACTTGAACTTCATAGATAAGTGCATCTAATCATGAGAAAAGGTATTTAAGGTGGCCAATTGCAAGTTGTTGTTCTCTTTGACTCTCTTCTGTAGAATGGCAACATGGGGGCCTCAAAACAACTCTCAAAGGACCTGAAAAGATTGTTCAACATTATGGTTTAGGGGAAGTTCTTGTTGAGGCCAGAAGTGGCAGGCAAAGTAAAATTTCAGAGAGACAAAGGCAAAGGATGGTGAGAACTGTCAGAAACAGCCCACAGACCACCTCCAAAGACCTACAACATTATCTTGCTGCATATGATGTCACTGTGCATCGTTCAACAATTAAGTGCACTTTGCACAAGGAGAAGCTGTATGGGAGAGTGATGTGGAAGAAGCCTTTTCTGCACACACGCCAGAAACAGAGTCGCTTGAGTTATGCAAATACAGATTTGGACAAGCCAGTTTCATTTTGGTAGAAGGTGCAGTGGACTGATGAAACAAAGATGGAGTTATTTGGTCATAACAAGGGGCATTATGCATGGAGGCAAAAGAACACAGCTTTCCAAGACAAACACTTGCTACCCACAGTAAAAATTGGTGGAGGTTCTTTCATGCTGTGGGGCTGTGTGGCCAGTGCCGTTCCTGGAAATGTTGTTAAAGTTGAGGATTGCATGGATTCCACTCAATATCATTAGATACTTAAGAATAATGTATCAGTCACAAAATTGAAGTTATGCCGGGGCTGGATATAAAAAAAAGACTCTCAACACTGCTTAAAATCTACTCTGGCATTTATATGCAATTTCAGCACGGTAGCAGCACCGCTACACGCTATGACCAGGGTTCAAAATTAGCACCATTTACCAGCCAAATGCTGGTAAAATATGCAGGTGGCTGGTAACCTAGATAGATCTCTCACAGACCTTGGTCAGACGTAGATATTGACTTATCACTTATCACATATCACTGATCTCCCTCTGTCTTCCGGATAACAACCATTTTAGTCGTCATAGACAGATTCTCCAAAATGTGTCGACTAATTACTTTATCTCAACTACCCACGGCACTAGAAATAGCAGAATATGTGTTTAAGGAGGTTTTTCGCCAATTCGGCCTGCCTGAGGACATCGTATCAGACAGAGGACCTCAATTTACCTCTCAAGTGTGGAAAGCCTTTTTTGAATGGCTAGGAGTTAACGTCAGTTTATCATCGGGGCATCACCTGCAATCTAACGGGCAAACTGAAAGATTAAACCAGGAAATAGGAAAGTTTTTAAGACAACAATGTACTGATTCCCATACTGATTGGAGCAGGTTCTTGCCGTGGGTTGAATATGCTCAGAACCCATTCATTCATCACATCATCTCACTCCCTTTCAATGTGTACTAGGGTACCAGCCTCCCCTGTTCCCGTGGGACACCGACGTCAGCCAGGTGGAGGCTGTGGAAGAGTGGTTCACTCGCTGTTCCAGAGTGTGGGACGAGGCACATCAGCACCTTGACCGTGCCACGCAGTCCCAGAAGCGTCAGGCGGACCGGAGGAGCCGGGGAGCAATCGTATTTCACCCAGGCCAGAGGGTATGGTTATCAACACGTTCGGTTAAGGCTCATTGTAGAAAACTCAACGCCAGGTATTTGGGTCCTTACAAAATCCTACGTCGGATAAATCCTGTCACGTACAGATTACAGTTGCCCCGCCAGTTTTGCATGTCACCCTCCTTTCATGTATCCCTGCTTAAACCTGTCCATTACAGCCCTCTGCATCCACCCGTGGCCCGCACTCCTCCTCCTTCGATGGATGGATGTTGAAGGTGACCCAGCTTATGCGGTCCGGGACCTTTTGGATTCTAGGAGACGTCGGTCGGGGTTGCAATATCTTGTAGACTGGGAGGGTTATGGCCCTGAGGACAGATCATGGGTTCCGGCTCGGGACGTCCTGGAGCCGGCCTTGGTCGCGGAATTCCATCGTCGCCGTCCTGATCGTCCGGCGCCACGGCCCAGGGGTAGACCGCCCCATCGACCTGTTGGGGCGTCAAGAGCCGCCCGTCGAGGGGGGGATTCTGTAAGAACCGGTCCCGACGGTTCTACATCATCAGCCAACATCCACACATTGCAAGATCCCCACACACCTGAATGTAGCACACTCAGTAGATCGCAATCACAGGAATTCTAAACACCTGTACACACTTCTTACCAGTATATAGGCACACCAGCTCGATTCCTCATTGCGAGGTATTGTTCTATTGTAGACTACTAAGCGTTTACGTATTGCCTGTTCTTCTATTGTTTCTGACTACTGATATCCGGATCACGTTCTTGTACTGCCTGTGATCGCTTGTGTCTCGACCTGATTTCCTGTTCCCTGTTTACGACGTGGATTCTCCTCTGTACCTCTGCCCGTGCCTAACCGTGTACCTACCCTGTTTGATCTATCGACAATTCTTGGATTCTCCGCTGTACCTCTGCCCATCTGACCTGGAATAGACCATAGCCTGGATTGAGTATTGCCCTTACTGTGTTTGGACTGTTTACAATTCTTATAGTATTAAATTGTATTTTACATTCACCTGTGTCGAGTCGTTACAACATTAGCATAACAAATTTTTTTTCCTTGTTCTTTGTGACTTTCATTTAAGCCATTCCTAAACATTTTTTTTTATAAATTTGCCTTGAAACTCAAAAAGCATACATAGATATTACGAACAAGTGTGAGAAAAAGACAATGCCTGTAATAAAACACTTTAACTGTCTGTCACAAATATGATGACATTTATGTTTCGTGGCATATTTGTGATTATGTATATTGTTTGTACTGTTTGTGGTTTGTGTTTAAGCACCAACCTCTGGATGCTGGGAGAATGTTAGGTACTTGGTTACTCATTACGCATGAATGGGGCTCTGTGTAAAAACCCACTCACCGAACGTGATGAGTAATCAAGATGCCTATTTTATCCCAGTGTTCTGGAACGGTCGGCGCGTGTTATTGTGACTTCCAGTCCTGTCATGTAGGGTTGTAGGAAGTAAGAGGGGTACATTTATGGAAGAGAGGAGTTGTGCAGTTTCACTGTAAGTTACTTTATTGATTGAGCCTTCACCTTGTATAGTGTCATACATAATGTATACTGTCCTGTTAGCCAGGCATACATGTATATAAGGTACCGCGTCCGATGACGCGATAAGAGCATCGTAGCTTTGTATATAGTTGTGCAGCTACAGGATCAGTGTTCGCAGCTCTGGCTTTTAACATAAAAAATACCTCAAGGTGTTCAAAATAAAATCTAGAACACAACCTCCCTGCATTCTGGTCTCTAATCCCTTCCAACACCCATGACGCCATAACATCTGTGACACTGTCTCAGAGCTTACAACAAACATACTGTACATATTAATATTAATGCCTTGTGTTAATGACTTTTCATGGGGCAAATTGTAAAGAAAATAATTATATTTGGGAAAAGCAGCCACTATCTCACAACGTCAATCTTCTGTTTGTTTTTCCAAAAACCCCAACAAATGCATCTATATCAAAGCCATTTGTTATTGACTTGCAAACCTTTTATAAGCAGCCTGTCATGGTTTTTGTCTTGCATGGCATGAAACACAAGTGCCCTTTTGTGTCTGTCTGTTTGTACTGTTATTCTGAACTCATAGATCATTATCTTTACCATTCACTCAGTGTTTAATTGTCTTTCAATCAGTGTCATCACCTGTGGGTCAATAGTCCAGGCATTATCAACATATACAGTGCCTTGCGAAAGTATTCGGCCCCCTTGAACATTTCGACCTTTTGCTACATTTCAGGCTTCAAAAATAAAGATATAAAACTGTATTTTTTTGTGAAAAAGCAACAACAAGTGGGACACTATCTTGAAGTGGAACAAAATTTATTGGATATTTCAAACTTTTTTTACAAATAAAAAACTGACAAATAAGGCGAGCAAAATTATTCAGCACCTTTACTTTCAGTGTAGCAAACTCTCTCTAGAAGTTCAGTGAGGCTTTCTGAATGATTCAATGTTGACCTAAATGACTAATAATGATAAATAGAATCCACCTGTGTGTAATCAAGTCTCCGTATAAATGCACCTGCTCTGTGACAGTCTCAGAGGTCCATTGAAAGCCCAGAGAGCATCATGAAGAACAAGGAACACACCAGGCAGGTCCGAGATACTGTTGTGGAGAAGTTTAAAGCCGGATTTGGATACAGAAAGATTTCCCAAGCTTTAAACATCCCAAGGAGCACTGTGCAAGCGATAATATTGAAATGGAAGGAGTATCAGACCACTGCGAATCTACCAAGACCCGGCTGTCCCTCTAAACTTTCAGCTTATACAAGGAGAAGGCTGATCAGAGATGCAGCCAAGAGGCCCATGATCACTCTGGATGAACTGCAGAGATCTACAGCTGAGGTGGGCGAGTCTGTCCATAGGACAACAATCAGTCGTATACAGTGAACCATCGCTATATCGCGGTTCACCTTTCGCGGTCTCGCTGCTTCATGGATTTGCATCGTGCATTGTGTTCTGCATTCTGATTGGCTAAACAGTCTCTCCGCTTCTTCTCTACCTGCGGTTTATACACGGCTCAGTCAGAAGAGCAGTGAAATACACGTGAGTCACTATTTTTCCTACTGTACTTTGTATTTGTTTTCATAATCATTTTTTATTTTCTCCCATTCTAATCCAATGACTCGGGTCGCGGTGGGGCAGTGCTGATCTCCGCAATTTGAAGCCTTCCGTTCTTATTGATGATTAAAATTATTATTTTACAGTACAGTAGTTATTTGTAAAAAAAAAACGTTTTATACAGTACTTTTATTTGTTAAACAAATGCTTGGGCCTGTAAAAAGGTTTTGTTCTTTGGTTTCAATGTATTATGGAGTATTTCATTGTATAATAATTGTAAAAAAATAAAGGTTACTACTTCGCGGACTTCGCCTATCGCGGGTTCTTTTTGGAACGTAACCCCCGCGAAAAACGAGAGTTCACTGTACTACACAAATCTGGCCTTTATGGAAGAGTGACAAGAAGGAAGCCATTTCTGAAAGATATCCATAAAAAGTGTCATTTAAAGTTTGCCACAAGCCACCTGGGAGACACACCAAACATGTGGAAGAAAGTGCTCTGGTCAGATGAAACCAAAATCAAACTACTTGGCAACAATGCAAAATGTTATGTTTGGCGTAAAAGCAACACAGCTCATCACCCTGAACACACCATCCCCACTGTCAAACATGGTGGTGGCAGCATCATGGTTTGGGCCTGCTTTTCTTCAGCAGGGACAGGGAAGATGGCTAAAATTGATGGGGAAGATGGATGGAACCAAATACAGGACCATTCTGGAAGAAAACCTGATGGAGTCTGCAAAAGACCTGAGACTGGGACGGAGATTTGTCTTCCAACAAGACAATGATCCAAAACATAAAGCCAAATCTTCAATGGAATGGTTCACAAATAGGGGTGTCACGATACCAAAAATTCAGTAGTCGGTACCAATACCAGTAAAATTACACGATTCTCGATGCCGATTTCGATACCACGGTAAAAGAAGGATTTTCTAAGATTCCAAGTACTTTTATTAAAACATTTATTAAAACACTTGAAAAATATCATAACAAGCTATAAAAACAACATGTGCAATATAGCATAGAACAACATAATAAAGTCCAAATAATGCTCATAGTGCAACAACTACTCCCCAGACACATTCCAGACAGCTTTTTAAAAGGTACTGTGCAAAAACAACAACAGTGCAAAACAAAACGGTGGATATAGCTGTGCAGCCATTCAGCTAACAAGATAAACATGTTTTTTTCACAACATTGCCCACCGTTTCTTTGCTAGTTTAAGGTTTTTGGAGAGCAAAGGTAGCATGTCAACATGGTATTGGGTAAGTCGCGAATGACTTAAGTGATCTATTCGATATCCACATTAACCACCAGCATCCCTTAATGTAGCTAACATTACACAGGATGCTGTGTATTTATTATACATTTAAGCAATACAGATTGCAAATGTAAATGTGCTTATTAAAATATTATAAGTTAGTAAATATGTCGCACTATTCTAATATAGTTTAGTGGCATATTTACAAAATGTTTAATGTTTCCATATTTGTTAAGCGATGTTTATCGCGTTGAATGAAGCGCTATTACTTTGAAGGCGAAACTACGAAAGGCTAGGAATCCACTAAAGAAGCTGGCTCCCAGTCCCTAAAGAAGCTAGCTTCACATCGGAGCGAATTATTGTCTGTAATGTGTTGGGCATTGGTCCCATACGGCTGTATTGTATTGGATAATGAAAGCTTTGAATCATATGTTCTTATCAGTTTACTATCTAATACGTTCCCCAACGGGGAACTATATATATTAAGTTGAATTTTCGAACAGGGATTCGGAAACGGGGCTTGCTCCGTCTGCTCCACGCATCAACTCGGTATTGCAGTACCTCCGGTAACGGTGCACCAACAAGTGTAAAAATTTGAAAAGTATATTATTCTCCGCCGAACGAAGCAGACTACCTAGCTAGCAACTGGAGGCGAATACCTTCTTGTTTGGTTTTGATTTTTCCTGCTATTTTAAGTTATCCTCCACTGACAAAGCTAGCTAGCTACAGTATTGCCAACACTGGCATCTTTGCTGTCGGAGTATCGGTGCCTACGGTACTTCAAAAAAATGGGCATCGTCTGTGTTTTGTCATTTTAGAACCGGAAGGTTTCGGTAGTATCGGTTCTCGTGACATCCCTATTCACAAAAACACATATCCAGGTGTTAGAATGGCCAAGTCAAAGTCCAGACCTGAATCCAATGAAGAATCTGTGGAAAGAACTGAAAACTGCTGTTCACAAACGCTCTCCATCCTACCTCACTGAGCTCGAGCTGTTTTACAAGGAGGAATGGGCAAAAATTTCAGTCTCTCGATGTGCAAAGCTGATAGAGACATACCCCAAGCGACTTACAGCTGTAATCGCAGCAAAAGGTGGCACTACAAAGTATTAACTTAAGGGGGCTGAATCATTTTGCGTGCTCAATTTTTCAGTTTTTATTTGTTAAATAAGTTTGAAATATCCAATAAATTTCATTCCACTTCATGATTGTGTCCCACTTGTTGTTGATTCTTCACAAAAAATTACAGTTTCATATCTTTATGTTTGAAGCCTGAAATGTGGTAAAAGGTCGAAAAGTTCAAAGGGGCAGAATACTTTCGCAAGGCACTGTATATACTCCTGTGTTTGTCATGTTCACTGTCTGTGATTGTTACCATGTAGCATGTTGATGTGTGTTGCTCCTGCATTCTTTACAGTGCATCCCGAATATATTCACAGCACTTCACTTTTTCCACATTTTGTTATGTTACATACTTATTCCGAAATGGATTGAATTCACTAATTCCCTTTAAAATTCTACAAACAATAGCCAATAATGACAATCTGAAAGAAGTGTGTTTGAAATCTTAGCAAAGTTATTAAAAATGGAAAATGGAAAAGCACATGTACATAAGTATTCACAGCTTTTGCCATGACACTCAAAATTGAACTCAGGTGCATCCTGTTTCCATTTCTCATCCTTGAGCTGTTTCCACAACCTGATTAGAGTCCACCTGTGGTAAATTTAGTTGATTGGACATGATTTGGAAAGGCACACACCTTTCTATAAGGTCCCAAAGTTAAAAGTGCATGTCAAAATACAAACCAAGCCATGAAGTCCAATTAATTGTCTGTAGACCTCCGAGACAGGATTGTATCGAGGCACAGATCTGGGGAAGGGTACAAAAAATATTTGCAGCATTGAAGGTCCCAATGAGCACAGTGGCCTACATCATCCTTAAATGGAAGAAGTTTGGAGCCACCAGGACTCTTCCTAGAGCTGGCTGCCAGGCCGAACTGAGTGATCAGGGGAGATGGGCCTTAGACAGGGTGTAGTGGATTTTTAGATGTTCCACAGGACTGATTATAGCAGCTGTCTAAGAACTACCAGGCTCCACACTCTTGACGACTGTTGGAGTGAGACCCGGAAGGGAGGGGGGCCAAAACCCCCACTATGGGTAGTCAAACAAGAAGCTGAGAGCTCAACATTATACTGTATATCATGATATATCATTTTGGGGCTTGCTG
>JACXGM010017238.1:0-19867 GCA_016801145.1 Umbra pygmaea
TGACCATGGTATTACTGTGCTCAATTGGCCTGCCAACTCTCCTGACCTGAACCCCACAGAGAATCTGTGGGATATTGTGAAGAGGAAGTTGAGAGACGCAAGACCCAACACTCTGGATGAGCTTAAGGCCGCTATCGAAGCATCCTGGGCCTCCATCACACCTCAGCAGTGCCACAGGCTGATTGCCTCCATGCCACGCTGCATTGAAGCAGTCATTTCTGCAAAAGGATTCCCGAACAAGTATTGAGTGCATAACTGAACATAATTATTTGAAGGTTGACTTTTTCTTTTTTTTGTATTACAAACACTTCTTTTATTGGTCAGATGAAATATGCTAATTCTTTGAGATAGGAATTTTGGGTTTTCATGAGCTGTATGCCAAAATCATCAGTATTAAAACAATAAATGACATGAAATATTTCAGTTGGTTTGCAATGAATCTAAAATATATGAAAGTTTAATTTTTATCATTACATTATGGAAAATAATGAACTTTATCACAATATGCTAATTTCTTGAGAAGGACCTGTAATATACTATATATTTGTAAATATATTGAAACATACAATAAAATATGAAGTATTTTTGGTTGATTTTGTCTTTCACTTCAAGCTTCTGAAATGTAAGTATTATAATAAATATTTTTGTATACTAAGTAATTTACTATCATTGCTTAAACAACAAGTGTAAATTTGACAAAGTGTACATACTATACAAGCCTTACAATACAAATTCAAACAGGCAGTAAGTTATTAACCCACTTTAAATATCTATACCTTTTTTTACAAGCGCATGTTTGACCTTGTCTTTGGAATCAACATCTTCTGTAATGTAAATATCATATTTAATTTATTTAAATATACGAAGTAAAATAATATAACAATCCATGCTTAAACAACCAATGAACATTTTACATGGCATACATGCATGCCTTACAATGAAAATTCAAACAGGCTGTAAGTTATTAACACATTTTAACAATATGTACCTTTTTTTTCAACTGCATGTTTGACCTTGTCTTTGGACACAACATGTTCTGTAATTTAAATATCATAATTAATATATTTAAATATACTAAGTAAATTAATATTACAATCCATGCTTAAACAACCAATGAACATTTTACATGGCATACATGCATGCCTTACAATGAAAATTCAAACAGGCTGTAAGTTATTAACACATTTTAACAATATGTACCTTTTTTTTCAACTGCATGTTTGACCTTGTCTTTGGACACAACATGTTCTGTAATTTAAATATCATAATTAATATATTTAAATACACTAAGTAAAGTAATATCACAATCCATGCTTAAACAACCAGTGAATATTTGACTTGGCATACATACAAGCCTTACAATGAAAATTCAAACAGGTTTTAAGTTATTAACACATTTTAACAATATGTACCTTTTTTTTCAACTGCATGTTTGACCTTGTCTTTGGACACAACATCTTCTCTAATGTAAATATCGTATTTAATATATTTGAATATACTAAGTAAAGTAATATCACAATCCCTGCTTTAACAACCAATGTATATTTTACAAAGTGTACATGCAAGCTTTATAATGCAAATTCAAACAGGCAGTTATTAACAGTTAATAACACAAACTGGAAAAAAGATCAAAACATTACGCCATTCTAAATAGAAAAAATACAGTATATAATATACTATATATTTGTAAATATATTGAAAAATACAATAAAATATTAAGTATTTTGGTTGATTTTGTCTTTCATTTCAAGCTTCTGTAATGTAAATAGTATATTAAATATTTTTTTATACTAAGTAATTAACTTTTAAAATCATTGCTTAAACAACAAATGTAAATTTGACAAAGTGTACACACAAGCCTTACAATGTAAATTCAAAACGGCAGTTAGTTATTAACCCACTGTAAATATCTGTACCTTTTTTTAATAGCGCAGGTTTAACCTTGTCTTTGGACACAACATCTTCTGTAATGTAAATATCATACTTAATATATTTAAATATACGAAGTAAAGTAATATCACAATCCATGCTTAAACAACCAGTTAACATTTTACACGGCATACATACAAGCCTTACAATGTAAATTCAAACAGGCTGTAAGTTATTAACACATTTTAAAAATATGTACCTTTTTTTACAACCGCATGTTTGACCTTGTCTTTGGATACAACAACTTCTGTAATGTAAATATCATATTAAATATCTTTGAATATACTAAGTAAAGTAATATAACAATCCTTGTTTAAACAACCAGTTTACATTTTACAAAGTGTACATGCAAGCTTTATAATGCACATTCAAACAGGCAGTTATTAACAGTTAATAACACAAACTGGAAAAAAGATCAAAACATTACGCCATTCTAAATAGAAAAAATACAGTATATAATATACTATATATTTGTAAATATATTGAAAAATACAATAAAATATTAAGTATTTTGGTTGATTTGTCTTTCATTTCAAGCTTCTGTAATGTAAATATTATATTAAATATTTTTATATACTAAGTAATTAACTATTAAAATCATTGCTTAAACAACAAATGTAAATTTGACAAAGTGTACACACGAGCCTTACAATGTAAATTCAAAACGGCAGTTAGTTATTAACCCACTTTAAATATCTGTACCTTTTTTTAATAGCGCAGGTTTAACCTTGTCTTTGGACACAACATCTTCTGTAATGTAAATATCATACTTAATATATTTAAATATTCGAAGTAAAATAATATCACAATCCATGCTTAAACAACCAGTTAACATTTTACACGGCATACATACAAGCCTTACAATGTAAATTCAAACAGGCTGTAAGTTATTTACAAATTTTAACAATACGTACCTTTATTTACAACCGCATGTTTGACCTTGTCTTTGGATACAACAACTTCTGTAATGTATATATCATATTAAATATCTTTGAATATACTAAGTAAAGTAATATAACAATCCTTGTTTAAACAACCAGTTTACATTTTACTAAGTGTACATGAAAGCTTTATAATGCAAATTCAAACAGGCAGTTATTAATAGTTATTAACACAAATTGGAAAAAACATCAAAACATTACGCCATTCTAAATAGAAAACATACAGTATATAATATACTATATATTTGTAAATATATTGAAAAATACAATAAAATATTAAGTATTTTGGTTGATTTTGTCTTTCATTTCAAGCTTCTGTAATGTAAATAGTATATTAAATATTTTTATATACTAAGTAATTAACTATTAAAATCATTGCTTAAACAACATATGTAAATTTGACAAAGTGTACACACAAGCGTTACAATGTAAATTCGGTAACACTTTATTTGGATAGTCTATATGTTGATGCTTTACAGAGTATTTATAACAAACCACAAAATATCAATAACATTTCAAAAACATTTCAGTTACCTATCTACTAACACTTACCCTAACCTTAAACCTCATCCAATCGCTAAACTTAACCATTTCCCCAACTCTTAGCCAAACCCTAATTCAAACCCTAACCCTAACCATAACCTTATAAAACATTAACTATTTTTTTTGTAGTTTTTTATAGTGTGAAAACCTGTAGAGCATCTACAGATGGTCATTTTGACTATCCAAATAAAGTGAAACCATAAATTCAAAAAGTCAATAAGTTATTAACCCACTTTAAATATCTGTACCTTTTTTTAAAAGCGCAGGTTTGACCTTGTCTTTGGACACAACATCTTCTGTAATGTAAACATCATAATTAATAATTTTAAATATACTAAGTAAAGTAATATCACAATCCATGCTTAAACAACCAGTAAACATTTTACATGGCATACATACAAGCTTTACAATGAAATTTCAAACAGGCTGTAAGTTATTTACAAATTTTAACAATATGTACCTTTTTTTACAACCGCATGTTTGACCTTGTCTTTGGATACAACATCTTCTGTAATGTAAATATCATATTAAATATCTTTGAATATACTAAGTAAAGTAATATAACAATCCTTGTTTAAACAACCAGTTTACATTTTACAAAGTGTACATGCAAGCATTATAATGCAAATTCAAACAGGCAGTTATTAATAGTTATTAACACAAACTGGAAAAACAATCAAAATGTTATGCCACTCTAAATAGAAAACATACAGTGTATAATATTCTATATATTTGTAAATATATTGAAACATACAATAAATATTATGTATTTTTTGTTGATTTTGTCTTTCATTTCAAGCTTCTGTAATTGTATTAAATATTTTTATATACTAAGTGATTTACTATTAAAATCATTGCTTAAACAACAAGTGTAAATTTGACAAAGTGTACATACTATACAAGCCTTACAATACAAATTCAAACAGGCAGTAAGTTATTAACCCACTTTAAATATCTGTACCTTTTTTTACAAGCGCATGTTTGACCTTGTCTTTGGACACAACATCTTCTGTAATGTAAATATCATATTTAATATTTTTAAATATACGAAGTAAAATAATATAACAATCCATGCTTAAACAACCAGTGAACATTTTACATGGCATACATACAAGCCTTACAATGAAAATTCAAACAGGCTGTAAAAGTTATTAACACATTTTAACAATATGTACCTTTATTTTCAACTGCATGTTTGACCTTGTCTTTGGACACAACATCTTCTGTAATTTAAATATCATAATTA
This sequence comes from Umbra pygmaea, assembly GCA_016801145.1. NCBI lineage: Eukaryota > Metazoa > Chordata > Actinopteri > Esociformes > Umbridae > Umbra > Umbra pygmaea. The sequence continues at coordinate 4,660 of JACXGM010017238.1, forward strand.
ATATCTTTAAATATACTAAGTAAAGTAATATCACAATCCATGCTTTAACAACCAGTGAACATTTTACATGGCATACATACAAGCCTTACAATGTAAATTCAAACAGGCTGTAAGTTAATAACAAATTTTAAAAATACGTACCTTTTTTTACAACTGCATGTTTGACCTTGTCTTTGGATACAACAACTTCTGTAATGTAAATATCATATTTCATATCTTTAAATATACTAAGTAAAATAATATCACAATCCATGCTTAAACAACCAGTGTACATTTTACATGGCATACATGCAAGCTTTATAATGCAAATTCAAACAGGCAATAAGTTATTAACTTACTTAAACTATCAGTACCTTCTTTTACAACCGCAGGTTTGAGCCTGTCTGTAGACACAACAGCTTCTGTAATGTAAATACAATGACGTAATGATCGGCATAGGTGTCAGAAAAGGTATGTTTGAAACCACAAACTGACATTTATCATATAAAATGTATATTTTATGTACCAAACACAAATTATGATTATTTCATAAAGTTGTATCAGGCGCATTCATCTCCACAGACCAATATCACCTTATGCCTTAACACTCGCGCTAGTTCGACCCTGTTCTCCCTGAGTGAGAGCGCTGACTATAGAAATTCTTCAATCGATTTAGGAATACAGACAAATTATAGAATTTTGTCATTGTTCCCATTTAACAGACTATCAAGGTCTGCAGGGTTGCTATTGTCTTTGGACACAACATCTTCTGTAATATAAATATAACAATTCTTAAATATACAAACATACTATCAAAATCATTGCTTAAACAACCAGTGTACATTTTACAAATAATACATACAAGCATTACAATGCAAGTACAGGCAGTAAATTATTAACACACTTTAAAAATCTGTACCTTTTTTTACAACAGCAGGTTTGACCTTGTCTTTGGACACAACAGGTTCTAAAATTAAAGCAATATCAATATTGTGATTGTTTTCAATTGCATTCAACAAAAGCAATAATACAGTCAAATTGTATTAATTGTTACCTTGCTTTTTCACTTTTTCTTTAGAAATGTCTGCCTCTGGGAAAAACAAAATTTAACAAAATATTAGTATGAAGTGACAGAGATCTGCTGTGTAATGCATGATAAAATCAGCAATATTTTACATTTCTAACACCCTTACAATTGGGTGCATTTATATACAGTAACATACTAATAGTCATTTTTTTCAGGTAATGTTAAGGATTGATTAAAATCTAGTCTTGTGTATTACCCTTAAACTAAGGGTTAAGAGGAATAGGCTTGGATCACACAAGAACATGTTATAGAGGTAAATGGCTGTGAATAAATATGATATGTTTATACCCTTCTTTGCAGTGGAATCTTTCAGCTTTTCTTTGGGAACATGTAGCTCTAAAATGACAAACCAGGGTGTAAGGTTGTTCATCATAAAGCACAAGTTTAAAACATTTTCATTCACACAGAGTGAACTGACAGTTTGTTTCACTGGTGTACTTAAGATAGAACTTAAGTTTGCAGAGAATGATTACCTTTAGCAGGAACTCCTGCAGGTTGTAGTTTGGGCGCAGTTTCAGGTATATTTTCAGGCACTGCTTTGAGTTCTGGCGCAGTTGGTGGTTGTAATTCGGGTGCAGTTTCAGGTGTTGGTGTCGGTGCAGGGGTCGGTTCAGATGCAGGATCTGGTGATGCTTCTGGGGAAGGTGCTTCAGATACGGCTGGTTGATCTGGAGCTGCTGGCTGATCCGTCACTGGAGGAGTTGGATAAAACGGGCCAGGTGCTGGTGAGCCTGCTGCTTCAGATTGAGCTGAGGGTTGAGGTGCCTGATACGATGGTGGTGCCTGATACGATGAAGTTGCTTGATACGATGGAGGTGCTTGATATGATTGATACGCTGGAGGTGCTTGATAAAATGGCTGTTGAGTTGGATTAGCTGTGAGGACGGGCAGTGGAGATCCTGGAACAAATCTCATTATGAGTCATGTAAATCTAGACAAACCGTGTGAATCGCACAGATTAGTCGATTAGAATTGTATTTCATGATAGAAAAGGTACATGTATCAGATTTGTTGACACGGGACTGAACAAAAGGTGTTTGACTTTTCAGTGCGTATGTGGTCACGGTTTGTACATGTTATTATGCATGGTACGTGAAAAAATAATGTCTAATGTGCTCGAATTCAATTGAATGTTTTTGAAGCTAAACATGTTTGGAATATTTCATCTCATGGCGTTTGAAGTTTTAATAACAAGGTATTTCAAGTAAGGAAGAACCAGGAAGAACCAAGAAACTGCAGGGAAAAATCATGAATTCTGGAATATTTGGCCATTTTTTTAAATTGCCACTGTCGAGCCCAAAATGGGTACCAACTAATTGTGTATTTACAAAACAAATAAACATAATTCACATTCAGCTCATATTATGCTCATTTCTTTTAAGCACTTCTAAAACCAATACAATGCAAGGAATATTAAGGCAAATCTTATAACAATTCTAAACCTTTATTGTACAAGAATATAAGAATTGAATGTAAATGGTAGATGTGAACGAGGCTTTGAAACACACCATTCTCATTTTAAATAACTAGAGTTCAGGGGTGTTTTAGTTCAGGAAAAACTACAGGCTCTAATTAAAACACAGAGCTCTATTATAGAAAAGATATCTGCTGTGTTTGTATGTTACTAATGAATGGAAACAATTGAAACCAAATGAAGTACCTGACATAGTTGAGGGAGGGAATGGAGTGTCTGTGAATATATGATGCACTGAAAGAGAAATAGATTAAACAGGTGTTAGTAAAGTTTGAATATAGTAATATACCGGACATACAGTAAACATATACAACATTTATATTTTTTCCTCAGACGATACACATCTTTTAAAATGTGTTGCTAAATAGGATTTACACCCCCTGGCCACTTCATTAGGTACACCTGTTAATCGGGTCATTAATGCAGATATCTAATCAAGCAATCACGTGGCAGCAAGTCAATACATTTAGGCATCTGCTGAAGTTCAAGCTAAGCATCAGAATGGTAAAGAAGGGTGATACAAGTGACTTGGAACATGGCATGGTTGTTGGTGACAGACAGGCTGGTTTCTACTGGGATTTTCCTGCAGAACCACATTTAGGGTTAAACCTGCTCTATGGAACTTTTTGGAATACTACAAGAAAATACAAACTGTGTTTTAGGACTGTTAAACTTCAGGAACTATCATATTGGATCCAGGGGTTAAAAACATCAACTTAAAAAATATCAAATACAGAGAATCGACATTTACTATATCTAACTAGCAGAAAATGCATATTACGGACAAAATAATAATGTTTTAATAATACTTTTTTGGAATTTGGTAATATTTTCCCTGTATAATTCCTGTGTTTGGTAAAGACAATTATATAAAAAACTTATAAAAAATATGCAGATTTAACAGAGAATGGTTTAAAAAACAAAGTAAATATCCAGTGATTGACAGTTATCTGGGCACAAATGTCTTGTTGATGGCAGAGGTCAGAGGAGAATGGCCAGGATGTTTAGAAAAGTAACTCATTTAACCATTTGTTTCGACCAAGGTAGGCAGAAGAGCATCTCTGAATGCTTAACACATCCAACCTTGAAGAAGATGGGCTACAGCATCGGTTGAGGCTGGTGGTGGTGGTGGTGTAATGGTTTCGGGGATATTTTATTGGCAAACTTTGGGCTCCTTAGTACCAGTTGAGCGTTACCTGAGCCCACCTGTGTATTGTTGCTGACCATGTATATCCCTTTATGACCACAGTGTACCCATCATCTAATGGCTACTTCCAGCAGGATAATGCGCCATGTCACAAAGCTCACATCATTTAAAACTGGTGTCTTGAGAACATGAAAATGAGTTCACTGTAATGACATGGCCTCTACAGTCACCAGATCTCAGTCTACTCCAGCATCTTTAAGATGTGGTGGAATGGGAGATCTGCATCATGAATGTGCAGCCAAAAAATCTGCAGCAACTGTGTGAAGCAATAAGGTCAATATGGACCAGAATCTCTGGGGAATGTTTACAGAACCTTGTCGAATCTATGCCACAATGAATTCATTTATTTTGTATTATTTTTGTTAGATTTTTTGTTTACATCAACATTAGAAAATATTTTGTGAATTTTCTACAAAGGAATCACAATTAAAATGTTTTAAATAGAAAAATGTGATGGGGAATTTATTATATTCAAACTATATTGATGTAATTTATTTAGAACTGTAATATACTCTAATAGAAAATGTATGTACAGGTAAAAAATTATTCCTGACAAAATATATTTTCCAGATGCATAAGAGCGTTGTATACTTACGATACCAGCCAGGTGGTGATGATGGCCAATACACGGGTGCTGGTTTACACGTGGGAACTGCAGAGTACAGTGTCACGTGTTCAGACAGAACATAAATATGCTAGGAAATGTCAATGTATTGAAAAACTAAATCAAAATTTTACCATTTCTTGGTGCAGGCGCCGGCACCCCAGCATCAACATGTTGGTAATCTGCTATGTGATGAACAGACGCCGAAATAAAGAAGTGAGTCTTGGAAGAATATAACACAGATACTGACAGAAAGATGACATTAATGATACAGCCTTGACTGAGTTACCTTTCTTTGTTGACTTCTCTTTCACTTCCCTTTTATGTCTGAGTGCTAAGGTAAAAGGTATGGCACAAAAAGGTTAAATACTGTATGTGACTTTTCAATACCCAGCTGGTCTGAGGATGAAACTGAGAACTAGGTGAACTCCAGACATTTGTCAGATTTATTTTTAAATGTGAACTTTAGAATTTACTTCATTTAGGCAGTGTTTTGCGTTTCTTTTATGAATTATGGAAACTTTTTTATAACTGAGTGTATTTATTTTATCTTTACCCATCAAACCTGTTCAAGGACATTGAAGATTATGTAATTTAATTTCTATGAAACCATTAAACAAGTCAATCAACTTGCACAGTATTTCTAAACATGGTACCTCTCTTCCGGATAGCTTCTTCTAACTCAAACTTCCTTGCAGCCTCTGGTTCAATGACAATGTTACACAAAGTTATGCCAACACATGTAAACAGATTGAAACATATTCATCATTCAAATATTTGATGTAAACACATCCAGTAGTTGCATTACCTGCAAATCCATAATTCATTTGAAATTAGAATTTGAGAGGTGTGATAATTAGATGCATATTAATATTGTTCTTACCTCTCCATTTTCTATTTTCTCTTCTTTTTTGACTTCCTATTGTCTTGCACATGTCACGCTCTTTATGATGAAAAATAAGGAAAACACAGTAACATCACTGATGTCCATCATAAATAGAGCAGCCTGTATCTTTCAGTATGTATGCTTCAGAATTTGTTTCACTGCTGCAAATATATTGCACCATCACCTCTGTAATACAGAGCAAATCTACTAATCATACAGTACATACAGTAGTACCTTTCTTAGTTCTCACTGCTGGATCCTTTTTTGGTGGCCTTGTCTCTGAAAATGAACACAGAAGCCATGACACAAGGTACCACTGTACATACATTATTGCTCAGTAATGTACCAGTAGTTGCACAGAATATTTTATTGTTTAGTACTGTTGTTATATGGATCATTTCTTAGTATTGTGGTTGTATAGAAACCATTATTGCTTAATACTGTAGTTGCATGGAATCCAATATTGCTTAGTTATCAGAGATTCATTGCTTAATATTGTAGTTACACAGAATACATTATTCCTCAGTACGCAGTTGTATGGAAAACATTATTGTGTAATACTGTAGTTTACATTAATGCTTACAGACTACTGTACATCATTGTTTACTAGTACAGTAGTTCCATGGATTAATTACATTATTGCTTAGTACTGTCATTTACTATTGGTAATAAAACTAATATGCAGCAAAGTGATGAGGATAAACAATTAATAAACTACAGAGCACACTGTTTAGTTTTTTTAATTTAAAAGATATCTTATCCAACCTGAAGATAATTAAATCTTCCACTTGTTTAAAGATTAAAATCTTGGCACAAAGATTGAGTTAGATTAGCGGTAATCAGTAGTTTATATGCTAATTTTAAAGCTACATTTAATGCAACAACAAATCACAGCTTCAAAACCTATTCTTCAATTCAGGAGTGGCCTTTATAGCTGTGAATGCAGAAATAGGTATACTCAAACATGTCAAATGTATAGTATATTATAGGATATTAATACTATTTGTTAGTATAGCTTCCGACTCATCTACCACTACATTGAATTACAATTATAGATTTTAATACATTGAACATTTTCTATTTTTATTATGTTAGTACCTAAAATGCCCTACAAAGTGAACAAATCAAACTTTGTCTTACATCATTAAATGCTGATATCATACATTTAACCAATCAGACATGAGGGGGTGGAGTTTGGTTAATTTAGCATGGCTATGAGACAAAGCATTTTTCTAGTACGTTTTATGGGATTCGCTACACATCTTACAGGACTCTTAGGCCATTCCCCCATACACAATACATCCATATTGAGATATACTTCAGTCTCTTTTTATGGACTGCCTAAATCAATTAAATCTTCAAGCTTTCAATTGCAAAATGCTGGTTTGTTGTTAAAATCTTGTTTTGCTGAAAGATCCACGCTATGTTTTTACCACCTGGCAGACAAAACTGTTCTGTTTTCTTTTTGGAGTTCATAATACCATTGACATTGAAGGTACCAAAAAATTGTCTAATAAAAATTTAAGCTTGTAACACCTTGTAACCAATGTTGCAGAAGAAGAGTTTGCAGGCATACCCAGCTATGCAATTTATTGCTACAGTTTCAGTTTAGGGTGTCAAAAAGTAAACAAAAGTTTACCCTATTAATCAAAAAACGTGTGTCAGTGTTTTTGGAACAGTTTCTATCAGAAAATATATGCTGAACAGGACATATTTGAAGCCCTCTGATGTTATTTTGGCTACGTTTTGAGTCAGCAAAAGTGCTTGAGATGAATTTCCTGCATCACTGCTCAGTGCTTACCGTGTCCAAGATGCTTGGCAAAGGCGCTTCAAAGAGCTGTCAATCAATGGGCTGAACCTTCTAACTTAGCCTGTTGTTTTCTCAATTTTTTATCATTAATCATCAAAGATTTGCTAACATATTTTACAGGAGGCATGTTTATTTTATTTTTGGATTCTTCTTTCAAAGCCAAATATACAGGTTAGCTCTGGTGCATTTGGTCATATTCATCCTTACATCTGAATATAGCAACAAGTTTAGCAAACTTCCTGGGTTCACATGGTTGTTTTTAATGGGCTTTTTTATGACATGAGGGTAAAATCTAATGTAGATTTAGAGAGTTTTTTACCCTAGAATGTGACAACAAAATTCAGTAACTGTGCCTCTTGGAATTTGATATAATTTAATGCATATACTTAATTTTTATGTAGAGAAGAAAGGACACAAAAACAATTCTGGTTTTACATTTCTTCATCAATGTAGAAGTGCTTCTTTTGAAACAGTAGGGGTCAGCATTGCGCCTATTACTGCAAGGTTCAGTACAGATATACTGTATATTTAGAGTGAAGAGGCTTCAACATGCCTCAGTTTAACATACTTTCTAGAAAATAAAGTTAGACATTGTTAATGGTTCTGCATTCCTGTTCCTCTACTTCTTAAAAGATTTTACTACAACAGCAACCACGGATTAAGTCAATTTAACATACCTTCTTTCTTGGTTACTTCCTTCTCGACGGGTTTGGCTACATATAAGAGATATAACAGAGCAGCAATTAACAACATTTTCCGTGCTTGATATTGCCTTTTTGCCACAAGTACGTTTTCTTGTTTCTACTGTAGTTCAACATGCAGTTTATTCAAGGCTATATGAAAGCAAAACAGAAAGAATAACATCAGTATTGGTCCCATACAGACATAGCTTTCTGGCCCAGTTTCTGGCTCTTACAGAAACACAGCACTATTCTGAGAAAATATAATAGGGTTAGTAATGATCAGCTCTCACTTCTATTCAAGCATGCAAAATATGGCTCTATCAATCACATCTTTATACCTCTTTCCTTTGTTTGTTCATGTTCATGCACTTCTGGTGTAGATGGTTGCACACAAGGGCAGATTACTGTAAAAGAGCATACATAGCTGTAAGATTGGGCAGAGCGGATAATTTGCATTAACATTTCCATATTTTCATCATCACCCTCCAATTTGCCGACCAGGATTTATTTACCTTGTTCTGCAGGAGGAGGAGCATTTTGGACCTTTAGGTCTGGAAAAGAAATTGATTCACTGATCAATACCAATAAATATGTAAACAGCAAAATGCTCTGGTATACTCTTCAAAATAATCAATCACCATGAATGTAGGATGGAGGCATTTTCCTCTAATCTCAAACAAATAGCCCCTCATAAAGATTTTTTGTGATATTCTCCAAGAACGGAAGAGAAAATATGTTAAACACACGCAATGAATATAATTAATGGTTGCATTTTTTTTCCAGAAAATCTATATTTATCCCAAAAGGTGATTTTTCTAATCAGAAAACATCAGAGCTTCTGTAGCATTCATATTATGAATCATAAATCAAAGGGATGTGAGTGGAATTAATTTGAAAATTGGTAACCGTAAGTCACAGGATGCAAATATGACAGTTTTATTAGAAGTCTGGATTGCTTGAATTTGTCAGAATTAATGTGACACCTTTTTATTAAATGGCCAACTTTAAGGATACAGTAGATGGAATCTTCAAAACAAATATATCCAGCTGAAACTAGAAGTCAGTGACTAAGCTGAAAATAACAGAGAAAAGCACAGTGTTTGACTTAACGTTTTGAGGCCATATGCTTCAGTGGCAAAATATAATTTAAGCTTACCACAATACTTCCAATTTATCTAAATCAAAAAATCATGAAGGAGAAATTGAGAGTGGAGCTGTTTTTCATATGCTTTCAGGGACATTGAGATTGATCTTATTACAAAGCTTTTAACCAAAAATGCTAATCCTTTCTTTATTCTATTCAACCCTGCAGTCGAGTAGTTAGTTTCTGTTATTAAAACAGCAGGCCCATTCCTTCTCTTTTCCTCTGTTACTTCTGGTCAAGTACTTTTATGCTGATAAAAGAAAGCATTCCTCTATATCCTGATTAAAATCAGCGGGGATGCCAAGAGAAACATATTTCAAAAGATGAATGTTTGAATGTTCCAGTAGTATGTGCTGTGAACTATAGTTTTCCATTTTTTTTCCCCTGCTTTTTTAACTTATGAATAGTGTTTTGACAATTTACGGTAGTTAACGGAGCACAACAGGTGACACCGAAGCCACAAGAAAATGCAAATAATAAGTCAGCACTGTTGATATTCCATGGTGGGGCTAAGGCGGGGCTAAAATGATTCTTGGTAGGGCTGTAGCCCAACCAAGCCATACCCTGCAGCCACCCCTGGCTACTGACAAAAAGATCTAACACTGAAGCAGCAAACTTTGTTGAGACCAATAATGTGTCGTTCTCCGAACTTTTGACAACGACTGTACAGTATATTTATAAGACATAACCAATGTTGCAAAAACTATAATTGTAGGAAATTAGCGATTTATAATCATTATTCAAATACAATAGCAATGCCACTTTTTCAGCAGCCATTACTTCAGTGTTCTATTGATGAGGTATTCATCCGTAATTAATCATCTTTTTACTATAATTTCTTATCTTTGTAATGCCACATTGGTGAATGAAGGTTGTCATTTCTATCAAAACTCGTAAAAAATTTTGTGACCCCAAATTTTTGCTGGGTTGCTTCTTTAGATTGTTAAGATAAATAACTTGTGCAGTGGACTGATGCACTTAGAATATTACATAGCCTACAGGAATGATCAATATATTGTCCATTAAATAAATGTACAGATGCATAGAAACTGAGCAGACAATAATGAACAAATGGTTCTTTACAAAGCCTATGACTGCATGAGCCATAGCAGAATAAGACAGTTAATCCATATAGGTTTTATGATGTCATGTTTCTGAGAAGGTAACAGAGGCAATATTTTTGTTCCTCAGGTGAGCCTTCAGGCATTCATGTAAGCAGGTTCACAGTGTGTATTCTGAACAGATTCTCCTATGATACTGCATCATGGAGGAACCAAAGCTGGGGATTCCAACCATTTTCTACTCTCCAAATAACAGCGGGAAGTACTGGTGAACACCTGAACACATTATCTTGGCTAATAACTCATTGTGTTGATATATTGTGTTTTCGTAGAATGCACAGGTCTGCTCATCAACACACAATAATGACACCAGGTGCATCCTTGAAGCTGACTCAACTAAAAGTAACATATTTCTTAATTTGTTTGAAATTATTCTCAAGAAACCCATTTAACATGAGCAGTTTGGGACTGCTGAACCAGAGTATGACTTTGTTCTTCACTGATATTTACACACTGTGTTGGTAGGGGTGATTAGCTATGTCTTGTAAATGATGTTTTCAGACAAATATCGGTACATGAAATGTGAAAATTCAACACGTCAAAACAAAGGGAAGAATCATTAAATATGGTGCTAAGGAACAATGCCACTGACTTACCTGAAATACAAAGTAATTACATCACATCATCATCTACCAACAACTAAGTATTTGCCTCAAAGATCATCATTACTCTGAATTCCTCTCACATTTCTGATGATTCTGTGTTGATTTTCCATAAGGAGTTCAACCTTAAGAGTCTATATATCCCTCTCACCAGAGCTGTAAAAACTACAAAGTAAAATAGTTTTCCTGGTTTCGGCTGAGTTCACAAGTTTTGGGAAGTTCCTAATTAGGACCAAAATGACCAGGCAAAATTGGTTCCTAACCAACCTCTGATCTATCAAATTAATTTAAATAAATTATTAACAAATGGTAACTAGTTAGTTATTAACTCCCATTACCTGGTCATTTACGTTTTATTTAGGAACTTCACAAAATTGTGTGAACCCAGTTTAGTACTTTTACTTTGTACTTCGTTCAACTCTCTCACACGGGAGGTTTGCCCCTTTAGTTTCCTATGAATTGTACATCTAACGATCCTAAGATGTTTTTATCCAGACCTCAGAATCATCCGCAGAAGCACTGTCATTGTCCATTTCACTCTCGTTTTACTCTAGGGTAATCTGGGCATGGTGTGTAGACCTAAAACCCAGAGAAACTGTACAATCTACCAAACTGTCATTTCCCTACACGTTTGGTATGAAAAGGTGCCAAGTAGAACCATGTGCTCAAGAGTCCTTCAATTTGTCCCTGAAGTGGAAACTGTTTTGGTGCTACTTTCATGCAGGGTTCTTAATACGCCCTATACATGGTTCTACCTGAGAACCTATTGATCATCTATAGGTTCTTTTAAGATCCCTCTATGAGGTCCTTTCTATAGAGGCCTAGTCATACCCTAGTTGTACAACTTAATTAATTTGATATTATCTTTTAAAACAGTATTGAAAATGATTGTTTTGGAACAGTTTTTGCCTTCCAAATGATCTTTCTTGCCCTTTCAATTTGGAAATATCGTGGTTTTAATTTCTGTATTTAACACAAGTCTGAAGTGGAAATTCAAGTTGAGGTACCTCAAACACATATAGATTTATCATTATGGCAAATGTTTCATAGACATATTTAAGAGGCATAATTTTCCATACAATAACTTAGCTGGACTGAACGAGTGAAGTGGTGGACTAAGTATGTAAGGGTCAACACTTTGAAATCCAGACCACTGCTATCGATCACCTACAGGTAGGTGGTGAGTGTCATGCAGACATGCCAGCAGCCAGATATTATATTTTATATTGCTACAAAAAAAGAGCAGATGGGGGAACGAGTAATGCAGGGGACAGAGTGAACTCAAACAGCTGGCCTGAGGCTTTTCCGACCCCCCTCCCACACTCCTCTTCCTCACCTCACCCAGATCTATTCAGACACTCAGTGGGCACGCTGTCAGCATCTGTACAGCAGCTTCCTCTTCTTGTTACTTACCATCTGCGACAACTTCCTCCTCCTCCATAGGTTTAGGTTCAGCTGGAATCTCCTGTATACACTTCGGCTCTTTCTCCTCCTGCTCCTTTGGCTCAGGGATTGGTTCCTCCTCCGTGGGTTGTGGCTCTGGTGTCTCCTCTTCAACCTCCTCCTTCACCTCCTTCACTTTTTCCGGAGCTTTCTGTACTGTGGGCTCAGGTTCAGCTGCTGGTAGCCCACTTTTGTCCTCTTCATGTTTTTCTGGAGGTACGATCACTGGGAATATGTTCACAGGTGGAACTGAATAGTTTGCATGAGAATACAGTTGATCAATATACAAGCAAGCAACACTTCATGAGGAGAGATTGTGTGTGACTAACAGATTTGCATTAGAATATATTCAGGTTGTTCACATGGCGACACGTAAAACATAGTACAAAACAAGAAATTTGTACACGTGTACATTTCCGGAGTCATGGAAACGGAAAGCCTTTTACAGTTTAGGAATGTAAAAAAAGTCAGTTTATCTTAAGCTTACTCTAACCTTAACCTCACCTTACCCTAACCTTAACTTCACAAACCTAGCATGTTATGCCTGAACTAAACATTCCCTAAAATACTTTTAATTGTAACCGATTGATATATTCTTAAAAATGTTCCAGTAGAACAGTGATTCAATATTTACGAAAGCTCACATTTGAATGGCCATATCGTAAGTCTGTCTCGGCAATGCAGCAACATTTCCATTACATACGGTTACTCACGTATCGCCATGAGAATGTGTTGCATTATGAGATTTGCATTAGAGTATATTATCTGCCATCAACATGCTAAACAACCTTTGCTACATGTATTCCTTAAGAAAGGAAATGCATTGTCATTGTTATCCCTCTGATTAGGGTATAGAAATATCACGTAAAATTATTAATTTGTATTATAAAGAATTGAATTTAGCTGGCACTCCAACCTAGAGAGACTAACATACATAATTGCTTGCATATATGTATTACCTAACATATCTTACTGTTATTATAAACTAGATACAAATGCAATTAAAAACTGCTGTCCTAAACTATGCGTTTCATCAAATTAGCATTCAGGATTACACCCATCTGGTTCATCATTTTCTTTCAACAACACCTATAAAATATTGTGGCACTAATTACCTTACTTTTGCAAAAAACATGGAGTGAAGCCAACTCACTGTGAGAAATCACAATTCCTTCACTGGCCTCCCTGAGCTTGTGGCTACTTATAGTAGCTTGATGACTGGCAAGTTCACACATGAAAGCTGACTGTGGTAACCCCTGCCATACCGGGGTTCTGGGCTGGCAACCCTACAGAGCAACAGCAGCTGCTCCCCTCTGATCCACGCAGCATGAGAAAGCGGGATCTTTAACCGAACCCCCAAAACATGCATGACCACCCACAAACCTCCTCGCCTGATGGGATGAATATTCATGACGTCTAGGTGGGTTTGCTGCCAAACCTAACCAGTGTATCATTTTGAACGAAGATCAAAATACTTTCTTTATATACAAAGTGAATGTCACAAAAAAATGTTTGTCCTGGTTTGATGTGGCAGCAAATTGGCACCATATTGGGTATAATATCATCGACACAACCTGCTCCGAAAATATAAATTATTCTATCGCCCTGGCAACCAATATTATTTTTTCTGCCACTCTGATATCTATATAATTGCTGTATGTATGGAGGAATAAAATATATTTTGTATTGGTTATGTCCATCTGAACAATTTTTCATGGACAATAACAAATTTGCTATACAAAACAATGTGGCACACAATTCATACTGCTATTTGGCTTCCTTCATGTCCTTTTATTTGTGCCGAATATAATTTGCACCATTATTGTGAAGGCACCATATACCAAGTCCTAAGGAAACAAACCATGCTGAATAGATATAACTTCAGGGAAGTGCACTGTTTTTGGACTGACACTGTATCCATTACTATCACTCAGGTGAAATAAAATGAAACAATCAATGATCCATACAAAATATTTCACGTGTAGCTCAGACAGGATAAGAGACATGTTCAATGACTGGAATTTATACTGAAATCTCTGCTTGGGCCTCACCTGTGGAATCGTATATCCTGGATCTCTGTGGCATTACGCAACATTGACACAAGTGTCTTACAAATTGGGGTTCATGTCTAAGAAGCCATGCTGAATATAGCAGTAAAATGAAAGAAGATTCACACCTTGATTTAGTAAGACACCCACTGCTCTGAAATACTAAGGGAATTTGGGGATCTGTCAGCAGCTGTCTATTCAAGCTAGCTTGCCCTCTGATGTTCTATACTTTCAGATTTGAGTCAATTATTCATTATTAATGGCAAAAGCAATAATGTACATTGTGAAATTTGGACATTCTGATCAGGTAGTTTGGTTACAGTTTATTTGGAGAGTCTGACATTCCATCTGTATGTGCTCTACAGATAGTTTGTTGATGATATGACTATCAACAAACTATCAACAAACCATCTGTTGATAAGCAACTAATTGTGTATTTTAAGGTTAGGGGTAAGTTTAGGATATGTTTTAGGGTAATGGTTAAGGTTAGGTTTAACATAAGTGGAATGGTTAAGGTTAGGATTAGGGTTAGCGTTAGTAGATAGTTTGTTAAAATGTTGTTGACAGTATGCAGATAATATGTAGAGCATCTAGAGATGGACTCTCAAAATAAAGTGTTACCGGTAGTTTATAATGTGCGATTATTATTTTTCTCATTTACTACACAGGCAACTTGGCCTATGTCAGAGCTTTCGTGGGCGTTCGTAGTTGTTACCATTTAATAGAGATTTCTCCATCCACATCTGTTCAGAGCTTAGGATCAAGTTGGAACCAATAAAAGATTACTAAAAGCTATTAGAATGTAAAAGCTATTAGCTAAAACTCACACAACAATAAATTAATTTGGGCAGTTCAATGTCTAAAAAAGTACACACACGCTCTGACCAAGACTTTTGATTGGGTTTCAGCAGCAGTGACATTATCAGAGCAGTGTACAGGGTTTGATGTGATTATCAGATCAGTGTACAGGGTTTGATGTGATTATCAGAGCAGTGTACAGGGTTTGATGCGATTATCAGAGCAGTGTACAGGGTTTGATGTGATTATCAGAGCAGTGTACAGGGTTTGATGTGATTATCAGAGCAGTGTACAGGGTTTGATGTGATTATCAGAGCAGTGT
>JACXGM010017239.1:0-19876 GCA_016801145.1 Umbra pygmaea
GCAGAGATCTACAGCTGAGGTGGGCGAGTCTGTCCATAGGACAACAATCAGTCGTATACTGCACAAATCTGGCCTTTATGGAAGTGTGGCAAGAAGAAAGCCATTTCTGAAAGATATCCATAAAAAGTGTTGTTTAAAGTTTGCCACAAGCCACCTGGGAGACACACCAAACATGTGGAAGAAGGTGCTCTGGTCAGATAAAACCAAAATCGAACTTTTTGGCAACAATGCAAAACGTTATGTTTGGCATAAAAGCAACACACCATCCCCACTGTCAAACATGGTGGTGGCAGCATCATGGTTTGGTCCTGCTTCTCTTCAGCAGGGACAGGGAAGAAGGCTAAAATTGATGGGAAGATGGATGGAGCCAAATACAGGACCATTCTGAAAGAACCTGATGGAGTCTGCAAAAGACCTGAGACTGGGACGGAGATTTGTCTTCCGACAAGACAATGATCCAAAACATAAAGCAAAATCTACAATGGAATGGTTCACGAATAAACATATCCAGTTGTTAGAATGGCCAAGTCAAAGTCCAGACATGAATCCAATCGAGAATCTGTGGAAAGAACTGAAAACTGCTGTTCACAAACGCTCTCCATTCAACCTCACTGAGCTTGAGCTGTTTTGCAAGGAGGAATGGGCAAAGATTTCAGTCTCTCACTGTGCAAAACTGATAGAGACATACCCCAAGTGACTTACAGCTGTAATCGCAGCAAAAGGTGGCGCTACAAAGTATTAACTTAAGCGGGCTAAATTATTTTGCACGCCCAATTTTTCAGTTTTTTATTTGTTAAAAAAGTTTGAAATATCCAATAAATTTCGTTCCACTTCATGATTGTGTCCCACTTGTTGTTGATTCTTCACAAAAAATTACAGTTTCATATCTTTATGTTGAAGCCTGAAATGTGGCAAAAGGTCGAAAAGTTCAAGGAGGCCGAATACTTTCGCAAGGCACTGTATATATTTTAACGGTACTGTTTACCCGGACATCTCTGCTCATAATGAGGTGGGACCCCAAAATAAAATTTTGCCTACAGCCTCGGAAAGGCTAGGGCCGGCCCTGCTTTCATCTGTCATCTGTCCGAAGAACATTCTTCCATGAGTCTTTAATGACATAGGATCCGTTAGTTCTGAGTAAGAACTAGTTTGATCTTTTTATTTACTATACAGAAGGAAAAGAGAAAGTGTCCTTGTGTTCATGCTGAGGTGACATTTTAGAAACACACGGCAAAAGAGCAAGAGAGACTGTATAAAAAAGGCTGCTGCAGTCCCCCCCAACCCCTCCCATTATCCCCACAGGGCCTGGCTTCTAATAGGGATGGTGGTTGACAAGATGACCACACTCTACTCCCTGACCCTCACCTCTACCACTCACCCTCCCCACAGCCTGCAGTCCAGTCTGCATTATTTCTGCTAGCTCATCCCTTCCTGTCATCTGCCAGTCTGTTCCCCGCCGTCAGACCAACACTAATGCGACGCAGCAGTCTCCTCCAGCCGCACAGCCAATTACAGACACACACACACACATCATGGGCCCCTGACCTGGGCGCCTGCCAAATACGGTACGTATCTCTGATGAAGACAGCTCTTATACTCTTGCTGCATTACTTGTCAACCAGTCACAGTGACTGCCTGTACTCTTTGAATATGTATTGGTGCACCACTGCCCGATCTGGTGAGTTTGTCAGCTTTCAAACTGTAATATTGGCACACAATATAACACTGTTTCCAATCACATTTCTCCATTGCTATGCTGAATTGAACTAGGTTAGCAGTGCATGGTAGCAGGCTGCTCTACATACAAGCCCTGTGGAATAAGTTTATTACCGGTACTTAGAGGTCTGTACTATGTACTGTGAATGAAGAGGTCTGTAATAAAACACTGATGAAGTCTCCGTGATATATGACATGGGTGTATTCTCAGTCACATTGTACTGTGTAACTCCAAGGCTACAAATGTGTTTTGTGTGATGTTTGTGGCATATTGGCGCTACATACCTTATCATATCCTGCATCTTCTGTGGTGCATTGCCTGACGACTCAAACGCAAATCTTAGACTGCAATATTTGTAGTGTATTTTAGCTTATCTCCTATTGCAATTTAGATGACACCACATACATCAGCGATTGGATAATCTTTAACCAATGACAATGTTCTACATGTTGAACCAGCAGGGTTGTATGTCTGACCCATAGAAATGGAATTGATAGAAAGGCCATTCCAATTCAAATCAATGTAGCAGAATGGTCAGAGCGGCAGCCATTTTTATGTGTACCATTCCATTGCAAAGGTCTAGCCTACTTCCGCATTAAACCGATTTGCGTGTTGTCACTGTGACACCTAACAATAATCGCCATTTTGTTCTGTACTAATCGCGCCAAGCAGTTCAATGGCCATTCTGTCCATTCTATTTCTATGATCTGACCCAACAACGGGCATAACAGCACAGGGTCCGCCCAATGTTAGAGGCAGGTAATGTGGCCCCCTAATAATAACAACAATTTGTGAATAATATATGATGTGTTTCTCCCCAATGTCAAACTGACTTCTACGCCCTTGGGCCCAACACATTCTTTAAATGCTGGTCAGCACTTTTTAATGTTGCATTTTGTATCCCACTCAAGTCGGTCAAATGTAGCTATTAAAATTAATAGGAAATATCTTTTAATAAGCTTAGCATTGGATAATGGTATAACATTTGTAAATAATTGGTTACATAATCCTTTTAATTAATTCATTGATACGAGATAGATATTAATGTATAGATTATACTAAGGTCTGGAAAGTGATTTCACGTAATTACTTGAATGCATGAACATTATTTTGGTTCCCTTGCTACCAGGGTTTGGACTTTTTGGAACTGGGGCATCTGTTCAGATACAGTCTCCTTGCAGAGGAGCTAACGTCTGCGTACATGGCGTAGCACTTGGCAAGAATAGGGTGCACCAAACACTTGTAGTGAGATGAAATTGCTTTGCGCACTACATGTGCACTGTCTTGGAATGGAAATCCCTGTGTTTTTATGTAACAGGTCCCCACCACCCCTACTCCACATTTGTTCCCTTCTATTTGCTTGTTAGTGACGACATAGGGCCATGTGTCTATGAAAAGAGGGACTGGACAGGCCTATTCTTTTTTGGCAGGGGCTGGTGTTGTATTGAAGCTGCCAGGGGCACCCTGGGATGCAGAGTGGGCATGTTTGAGGACTTAGCATCTGTCCCACGATCCCTCTGTTGTTTTATGTTTTGGGTTCTGTTTCTACTACCCCCGCAAAAACCCACAGATGATCACACCCCAGCAAAAATCACATCCTGGCTGCTGAAAAAGAAATTGATTTGATCACACAAAAAACAATTTTGCCCATTTTGTCTTACATTAAGGTGTTTTGTCAGTTGAGAAGTTACGTTTTTATGGTGGTGTTCTGTGTCAGTTGTATTAAAGATATTCATATTCTGTGTGTTGAAACGTGCTGTCACATCCAAGCCTCTCCGACTTATACACCCACCCTAAACCTTTAATAGCTCATAAACACCATCAGTGTTTCATGAATGCAGGCCCCCTAGATGAAATATACTACTCACACAGTTATGGAATCAATCGTCAAGCTGCAGAAATATTCCCACAGTAAGATGCTGCTCCATCTCTTATCCATCACTGTATTCTACTCTCTTCACTCTCCGCTCTCACTTCATTGGCTCCTCTCTTCTCCCACATCTCTTTCTTATTCAGGGATAATACTACCTAAGTACTCTACTTTAGTAGCAATCAAAAGCAACTTGTTTTGGCTTGTCATGTTACCTGTCGTCACAAAATATTTTGACAGTAAAATTTACTTCTACAATTTATGAGCAGGTTTAATTTGTGTACGTGCACGTGCTCCTGCGGGCATCCATGCACATGCATTTAGAGTATGTAAGCTCCGCTATAGTGGCGTTAGTACTGTGTGTCACTGACCCCATCAGAGCTTTTAGGTAAACATTGTAATGGCCAGAACAGTGTGTGAGCACATATGTGAAGGAACATGCATGTGCACGTTTTGAATTAACATATTTCTGCTTAAGGATGCAGTGGCACCAATCTCCTTTGGACTGGATCATTTAGACTCTGCCAGCAGTTGTCAAATATGTGAAATAATTATATATTTAGTTTCTGTTTTTTGTTTTCCTCAATGATTATTTAGTCGAATCACCATTTATTAACCATGGAGATAGAATACAGTAAATGAGAAATAAAGGGGTTTAGGCTTTGAGTAGTATAAGGACAAGGAAGTGATGCAGAACAGTGATGCAGAAGGTTTACTTATGTGTTTCAGTGATTAGAGGCAGAGACATGTATTGCTACCTCCACCTCATCAAGAAAAGTTTTTGTAAAAGTCTTGAGCACATGTAAAACAATAATGTAAACTGATGATACTGTCCAAAATAACAAAAATCCTGAATTAAAATGTAATACTACAAAGAGCAGTAAACAAAACAATCTGTTGTGCTCCCACTAATTAGTTTGGTTTTCCTTCGCTAAGTTCAATGCCTTCTACACCCATTTGTGTGTCTATTTATCAGTGTGGTTCTATCAACTCAAAATGTAATGGTAAGTAGCATATTTTTGTTATCTTTGTTTCAACATGCCTATGCAACTACAAGGTAGGTTATTTTTGAGAATTGCTCTATTACATAACATGTTGATTTCTTTAACAAAATACATGTAATTTTCAGTAACATTGCATTTTTTTTGACAAATTAATTCTTTGGGAGAAGTCAAAGAATTGTTAAAAGACAAATATTTAACATTCATGATAAGATTTGTGTTACGAACGTCTTGGGCACCTTAGACACAATTTTGTAACACATATATCTAGGAAAACATTTTCATTTTTTACTGACACAATGCAGAAGACTAAAAAAAACATTTACAATGAGATTTGTATCACAAAAATCCAGGGTGGCTAAAAGTTTTGCATAGCACTGTATATTATCTAAAGTATAAAAAAAAGAAAAAAATTATCAGACTTGTGTAAGCAGACAATATACAACCACACATATGAAACATAGAACAATTTATATTTTAATCATTTAGCTGACACATATTCCCCTAGAGCAACTTAGGGTAAAGTGTCTTGCCTAAGGACACAATGACATTTGGCACGGTCGGAATCAAACCGGCAAACCACTGACCTCAAGTCTGATTCCCTATCCATTGAACCATCTGCACACATAGGAATAGACTTCTACTGTACAAACCAAATTTGCTTTATGATCTTTGGCCTGTGCAGTAGAGTAGTGATGAGCTACCTAACAACAACTGGCCATTATGTGGCTGGGAGAATGAAAGCAAGGCTCTAATATAATCCCAGTGAGAAGCCAGAGGTGACCTAAGAATAGAGCCTCGCCACGTATTATTAGAGCATTGCTATCTGGGCTTCTCAGAGCAGCTAGCCGCAAAACCAGGAGAATCCAGCAGAGACCTCTCTCTCTTCTTTCGTTTGCTCGCTCGCTTTCTCACTTGTTCGCCCTCTGTCTGTCTATGTATTTTCTCTCACACCCAGTCTCTCTCACCTCGTTCTTACTCTCTCTCATGTGCTTAAGTGCTGTTTTAAGGTATCTGACAAAGTGGTTGCCTAGCAACATCACTCCCGTATGGACATATATACTTTTCTTAAAATAGACGTTAACATGAAAACCAGGGTAGTTCTAAGACCATTAAAAGCAAAGTACCATAATCTTGTTTTTAACATTTTCACTATTTCCTTGTTTAAGGCCATAATAGATATTGTGCTCTGTTGACAGAGTTGTGTTTGTGTGTTCCAGGTTGTGATAAGTGTGACCTCTACTGCAGACCACTGGGTCTTATGTACAATATGTAGGTATGTATATTTGTATGTGATAATGTGCATTCCTGTTTGTCTGTAGAAGGTTTAGTAGATCCCCCAGGCCCTAAAGTTCATGACCACCGAACCTGGGGATGGACAGATGAGGGAGCCTGGCCCCATCGATGGTTGCCCCTGTCATCGGTGGATTAGCACACTGTATGTGACAGCGCTGACCTGACGTCTATTGTGTGGCTGTGTGATGGCAGTGATGGCTCCCCCTGGCTGGCCCACCTCCACCTGGAATGCAGCCTTTTCAGGGGGGCAGGGTCAAGCTGGGGCCACAGCATCCTGAGTTACACTCCTGGGGCGGGACACAGTGGGAGGGTGGGTCTCTGAGTACACGTGTGTGTGTGTGTGTGTGTTTGCCCATCTCTCTGTGCATCACAGTGACAGTGCAGCCCTGGGGTCCAGGAACTTTCCACATATACCACGCCTGCATCCTGTACAGCACCTCTGGAGACTGATTACAAACAGATGGAGCTGGAGTGCTCAGTGTACTGGAAAGTCACCATCAATAATTACAATAAAAACAGATAGATAAATCATCGAAATATTGAGCTATATTTGTATTCTTAAAATGTGAATAGTGGTATTTGTCAGAACACCACTATTCAGAATGTTTAACGATCAATCAATCACATTTACTTTATAAAGCCATTTTTACTAATCAATTGTCACAAAGTGTTTTGACAGTTACTTGGCCTACAAACCCCAAAGAACAAGCATCAACTCCCTAGTAGGTAGAATCTAGGAAGAAACCTAGAGAGAGGCCAGACTCAAGGGGGTGACCAGTCCTCTTCTGGCTGTACGGGTGGGGAATCTGAAGGTACACAGCCCGATGTATTAAAGCCACATTGTTTATCAGTGTTCAATTAGTGTCCGTAAATGGATATAGGAATATACCATAGTCTTTGGGTAGCATCAACACAAGTCAGTGCTTTTTGGCAGGGAGAACGAGAAGTGCTCTGGAGAAGTACAGCTGGATTTTCCAGGTAGAAAACGTGATCACCAACAGCAGTGACGTGGGCACCAACGCAGTGGGGTCGGCACAGAATGGAGGCAGGACGGAGTCATCAGGCAATGTGTTGCTGAATGGGAATACCTTCACTCTACCTGGATATATCACTCTGACCCCCACAAAAATATATATAACTGTCCCTCGTCTCCCGTCATATAAACCAATGAAACGTAAGTGGGGACTAAGACAGGGCAGAATGACCCTAGTCCCCTAGCAAATAAAAAATTGCTGCAAATAATCTGGAGACTGAGACAAGAGTCAACCAATTGGTCAACCAATTGGCCAAAATATGCTGGTACACAAGTTCATTGTGTTGTTAGCAGTAACAAGGGCCACAATGAAAACAATTCAGCCCAATAACACCAATGATCCAACACCACCCTATTGTGTAGTAGGTCCATGTCTGCATGCACGATTCACTCAATCGCAACCTGACAACTGGTTTATTCCCTCTGGTTTCATCTCCTGGTTTTAAGGGCCGGTGCTGTTTATCAACCTTTTTTCAATTTTTGTTCCTTTTTTATTTAACCTTTTAAATCAGTGGTTCTCAAACTTGTCTTGGTAAGTTACAGTACATAGCAGTACATAGATAATTATAAAGTATAGCCATCATTGCCATTGGTGATTAAGTGTTTCACTGTCATGTCATTAGCAAACCTGATTATGGTTTCATGTGTTCCTACAGTAGGCATTCAGGAGGGTATGCACCCTTGAGGAGCCTCTGTGTGACCTGTCGGCAGCTTATCAAGATGTCAAGGATCCAGCTGTAGAGGCAGATGTTCAATCCAGCTTTCTGAGAGCAGTATGGTGTTGAACACTAGAGAAGACTCATAACACCAAAGAATTACTGGTGAAATGAACATATTTACCATGAAAGTAACAATAGCAGACTGGGCAGTGCAACATTATGTTGTTTGTACAGAAGATTAGGAGACTGTCTTATCCAGAGCGACTTACACTAAGAATCTCTGCTCTAGATAATTGCTAGATAGCTTGGCATTCTAGCTAATATTATGCAATCTATGTTTTGGAAGTCCTATTATAGCCTATCCTCCCCATTATTAAACCATAACCAAGCAAACAAACACTTTTTGTGTATGTGCCCTATAGGTTAGTGCCACAGGAGATTTGGCTTTCTGTTTTTACTTAAGAGTTAAGTAGATAACAGCTAGCTAGCTTAGCATTCTAACTAACATTATACAACATGGTGTGTAATTCCCATTTTATAGCCTGTCCTACACGTGGTACAACTATAACCAAGCGAACAATGGTTTTTGTATGCAGTACATATCAAAGGCTTGAAGGGCTGGACATATTTAGGTAGCTTCTTAGCTAGCTTGCTATTTAAATGGATGTGCACCTTTTGAGGAGACATATGGCCAATAGCTGGTGAAAATTGTATAAATTGCTCCTTTAATCATATTTTTATTGATTGAAGCTTTTAACAATTAATTTTCTGCAAACTGTGCAAAGTCAAACACCCGTACAATTATTGGGAACACCTTAACCCAACACATGAAACAAAAAAAAGGTACTGACATATGTCTGACATTTTCAGATGGACCAGTGGTTAGGGAGTCAGACTTGTTATCAGACGTTTGCCGATTCAATTCCCGATTGGGCCAAGGGTTGTTGGGTCAATGAGCAAGGGGGATATTCCTGTATTTACTATAAGTCATTTTGGATAAGTGTCTGAAAATTGACTAAAATGTACAGTAAATGTAAAACGTCCTATAATTTTAAACTTTACCATTGGAATGTTACACAGTCATAAGGACTTGTAAAAAACTATCTTGAAAATGTCAGAACAGGTCCTGACATGGCATCCTGGGAATTTAGACATACTAAGATCTTGCATAGAATATTCCCTTGGGAGGTGATGTTTAATTGTAGTTTTGGAATATTTGCTTTCTGAACTACCTTCATCACTCTGCTTGAGGACATCATGCTGTACACATGCCTGTTCTACCTGGCAAGTTGAAAACATTTGCAGTGTTTTTTGGGCAGCTTGTTGTACCTGTTGCCTGATTTAGGAAGGTCAACAACAATTTGTCTCTTTTTGTTAGTTAGTTCTTTGCTTTTGCCTGGTTTGGGATGGATGACAAATGGATTCTAAATGCAACCTCATTTTTATAGTGAAACAATAAGCAAAGGCCACAATAGAGTTCCTTAAGCTGAGATTAAGGTTAAAGCTGTAAGCACACATGCTGCATCGTTACATTGCTGATCAGTGACAACACACATTTTAAACTGTGTATTATGAATTTCAGTGGAAAATTTCAAACTGGAAAAATTTTTTAACTGATTTTCATCACTAAGGTAAAAAATGGAAAGTATCATTGTTGAAAGTACAATGTAATTCTTTTTGGAAGAAATAAATAAGGATTTCATAGTATACAAAACAGGTGTCAACCCTAGCAGCAGGTACATTCCATTTGTGCTGGAGCCTTGCGGGAGGCAAATGAGCCAGCTTTTTCAAGTGAAGGGAGCTACTACACAGCGTTACAAATAATTATGTAATAATTTTTAACACACAAAATACAAAATTTGGCTCATTGTGTCAAAACTCAACACACAAGAATTCTTGACACAACACTTGGAGATTAACGTCTAACTGCCATGTCAAAAAGACATTCGCAATCACAACTTAACACTCTGACTTCAAAAGGCCCTCTTCAGATCGATAGGAAACACACATGCACATGCACAATAAACAGTCAAAGCAGACACAACACACTGGTCAACTTACTCAAGACAACTCTGTCATTTGCAGTTTTTAACCATTTTTATTCCTGCAACCAAGCCTCAGTGATACATTGTATACAGGTAGCACAAAAACTCCCATTACAAGTCAGAGATTATGCCGTTGATTGGGGTCGGGCCACATCACCTTGTCCAAATCACAGGCGATGTTCTCCCTCGCCAAGCAACGGGGAAAATATCGCCGGGCATGGGGTATTCACCCGTGGATTGACCCCACCTCGATGTCTCTGCATGCCTCCTCCATTGCTCGCAGGAGTGGCATGCGTGCATGTGGTAGCCGGTCATAGCCCTTCCACTGCCATGCCGAAAATAATTCCTAGATCGGTTTGAGGAACGCGGAATAAGGGGGCAGGTTCAGCACCATGAAATGGCTGTGGTTGGCGAAACAGTCCCGGACCAGAGCAGCCCGTTGCGAACTGACATTATCCCAGATGACAACGAACATGGGCTGCCCTGGTCCGTCCGATGTGACCACGGCATGTAGTGCATGCAGAAATGTCAGTATGTGGGCAGTTTTGTAGGGACCCAGGTTGGCATGGTGATGGAGGCACACATGGCGGCACACATGGTGATGTTGCCCCCTGCACTGCCCGGGGATGTTCTCGATGGCCCTTTGGCCGATGATGTTCTGGTCCCGATGTCTGGTTTTTGAAAGAGTCTCTTCCTCTTTCTCCTCTCCCTCTTCTGCCATCTCTTCCTCATTCTCCTCTCCCTCTTCCCCCGTCTCTTCCTCATTCTCCTCTCCCTCTATCCCGTCTCTTCCTCGTTCTCCTCTCCCTCTTCCCGTCTCTTCCTCGTTTTCTCCTTCCCCTTGGTCCTTCAGCCTCCATATTCGCGATTGTCTCTCGACAGGTGCTCATACCTGAGTTCTATGTAAAGTGCTACAGATGTGACTGATTGGTGTTCAATTACCGGTTAAGTGTTTTACTGTGTGTGCGGGGGTGTTGCTAATGTTGTATGTTTTGATTATTGACTGGACGTGCTGACTGCTGAGTGTTTCATCATTCGCCAATGTGTGTAACATGCACGATGTGTGTAGTGTTTTACACCATGTGTTACAGAATTGGTTACGGTGTTTTTTACGGTGCCAACAATGTGTTTATTCGTTTGGTGCCTGTGTGTTCGACATGCATGCAAACGGTACGGTTTCGACGCTTTGATCTCGGCATTCAATTTTAGTGTTTTAGCAATTGGGAAAAACTGTAAGCAGGCCACAGGTTTCAAGCAATATGACAACGAAAAAGGATCTGTCTGCTGTGGAAAAGTGTCAAATAGTGCAATGCCATGGACAAGGCATGAAAACATTAGGTTTTTCACGAAAACTTAAGCATGATTATCATACTGTGAAGAGATTTGTGACTGATTCAGAGCACAGACGGGTTCATGCAGATAAAGGCGTAGTAAAAAAGGTTACTGCCAGACAAATTCATTGGATTAAGAGAGCAGCTGCTAAAATGCCATTACAAAGCAGCAAACAGGTATTTGAAGCTGCTGGTTGTGCATAAACCTACTATTCCTAACCAAAGCTCACAAGCAGAAATGTTTGCAGTGGGCCCATAAATACATGAAGACTAATTTTCAAACAGTCTTGTTTACTGATGAGTGCCGTGCAACCCTGGATGATCCAGATGGATGGAGTAGTGGATGGTTGGTGGATGGCCACCATGTCCCAAAAAGACTGCAAAGGAGGTCATGTTTTGGGCCGGAACCATGGGGAGAGAGCTGGTAGGCCCCTTTAGGGTACCTGAAGGTGTGGAAAGGACCTCTGTAAAGTAAATAGTGTTTCTGACTGAGCACTTTCTTGCATGGTACAAAAAGAAGAATCATGCCTTCAATAGCAAAATCATCTTCATGCATGACAATGCATCATCTCATGCTGCAAAGAATACCTCTGTGTCATTGGCTGCTATGATCATAAAAGGAAAAAAACTCATGGTGTGGCCCCCCATCCTCCCCTGACCTCAACCCTATTGAGAACCTTTGGAGCATCCTCAAGCAAAATATCTATGAGGGTGTGAGGCAGTTTGCATCAAAACAGCAGCTCTGGGAGGCTGTTCTGAAAATAGATTAACACAACAAATGAATCAAGTGGTTTCCTGAATGTTCCCAGAGACACTGTTGAAAGCATAGTTCATAAGATCAAAGTTAAGGGATCGGTGCTTACACTACCTGGACGGGGCAGGAAAAGGAAGCTATCAATGGCTACAACCAGATTGTGAGATTTGGTTCTGAGATTGTGAAAGCAGGTTGTGAAAGACCTTAAAGTGAGTGCAAAAAACCTGCAACAAGACTTGGTGACAACAGGCACTGAGGTTTCAGTGAGCACAGTAAGGTGTATATTAAACGCAGAAGGTTTTCATGCCAGAACTCCAAGATGTACACCACTACTGACCCAAAAGCACAAGAAAACTCAACTCCAATATGCTCAAAATCATATAAAGAAGCCACAGAGGGTTTGGGATTCTGTTCTGTGGACCTTTTTGTGATGGTGAATCAGTTGTATCTGGAGAAAGAAAAATGAAGCATACGCTGAAAATAACACTTTGCCCACAGTCAAGCATGGTGGTGGCTCAGTGATGCTCTGGAGCTGCTTTGCATCCTCTGGCACAGGAAATCTGCAATGTGTGGAAGGCAGGAAGGATTCATTGAAGTATCAGGAAATCCTAGGAGAAAATGTAATGCCATCTGTGAGGAAGTTGAAGTTTGGGCATTATTGTATCTTCCAACAGGACAATGATCCAAAGCAGACCTCAAATTCCACCAAGGCTTAGTTGCAGGAGAAGTCCTGGAAGATTCTACAGTGGCCATCATAGTCATCTGACTTGAACCCCATTAAAAAAAATATAAATATATACACTCACCTAAAGGATTATTAGGAACACCATACTAATACTGTGTTTGACCCCCTTTTGCCTTCAGAACTGCCTGAATTCTACGTGGCATTGATTCAACAAGGTGCTGAAAGCATTCTTTAGAAATGTTGGCCCATATTGATAGGATAGCATCTTGCAGTTGATGGAGATTTGTTGGATGCACTTTCAGTGCAAGAAGCTCCCATTCCACCACATCCCAAAGATGCACTATTGGGTTGAGATCTGGTGACTGTGGGGTCCATTTTAGTACAGTGAACTCAATGTCATGTTCAAGAAACCAATTTGAAATGATTCGAGCTTTGTGACATGGTGCATTATCCTGCTGGAAGTAGCCGTCAGAGGATGGGTACATGGTGGCCATAAAGAGATGGACATGGTCAGAAACAATGCTCAGGTAGGCCGTGGCATTTAAACGATGCCCAATTGGCACTAAGGGGCCTAAGGTGTGCCAAGAAAACATCCCCCAAACCATTACACCACCACCCCCACCAGCCTGCACAGTGGTAACAAGGCATGATGGATCCATGTTCTCATTCTGTTTACGCCAAATTCTGACTCTACCATCTGAATGTCTCAACAGAAATCGAGACTCATCAGTACAGGCAACATTTTTCCAGTCTTCAACTGTCCAAGTTTTGTGTGCTCCTGCAAATTGTAGCATCTTTTTCCTAATTGTAGTGGAGATGCGTGGTACCCGGTGGGGTCTTCTGCTGTTGTAGCCCATCCACCTCAAAGTTGTGCGTGTTGTGGCTTCACAAATGCTTTTACTGCATACCTCAGTTGTAACGAGTGGTTATTTCAGTCAAAGTTGCCCTTCTATCAGCTTGAAGCAGTCGGCCCATTCTCCTCTGACCTCTAGCATCAACTCAAGGCATTTTTGCCCACAGGACTGCCGCATACTGGATGTTTTTCCCTTTTCACACCATTCTTTGTAAACCCTAGAAATGGTTGTGCGTGAAAATCCCAATAACATTGAGCAGATTGTGAAATACTCAGACCGGCCCTTCTGGCACCAACAACCATGCCACGCTCAAAATTCCTTTCTTTCCCATTCTGACATTCAGTTTGGAGTTCAGGAGATTGTCTTGACCAGGACCACGCCCCTAAATGCATTGAAGCAACTGCCATGTGATTGGTTGAG
Organism: Umbra pygmaea; assembly: GCA_016801145.1. Lineage (NCBI taxonomy): Eukaryota > Metazoa > Chordata > Actinopteri > Esociformes > Umbridae > Umbra > Umbra pygmaea. The sequence continues at coordinate 13,666 of JACXGM010017239.1, forward strand.
TAGATCATTGCATGGAGAAATTGAACGGGTGTTCCTAATAATCCTTTAGGTGAGTGTATATATATATATATATATATATATATATATATATATATATATATATTAAAAACAGTACAAACACTGTGCACTGCAAAATAAATGCATTTTTATTTTTTTGCCCCCCCCCCACTAGCCATCACAACCCTCCCACCTCCCCCAAAACCCACCCCTCACACAAACCACCTAAACAATACAATGTATACAATACAAAACATACATACATTGACAAAGAATGGATTTCTCTTGATGGACTAGGAACATTATATTGTTTAAATCAGATCTTAGGGGAGCCTCTGCAAGCTAGTAAAGTATAAAGTAAAAGTCTGCCATTTATCATAGAATTTTGAGTATGATCCATGAATTTAAAAGGACGACGGAATTGGTACCAGCTTTTAAGTGTGGATAATACTACCGGATTACCATTATGACAAGAAGGAGATGTTCGTAGAGCAGAACACACTAGGCAGAGAGAGAGGAGGAGGTGCAAGATAGACCTTCTACCTGACACCAAGATGAGTTTGGGGAGTGCAACCAGGACAGCAGTTTCTGAAGGTTGGCAGCCCAATAATAATATAGAAAATTGGGAAGTGCAAGCCCTCCATTAAATTTACATCTCTGAAGCAAAGATCCTCGGATCCTGGTTATTTTCCCACCTCAAATGAAATGACCTGATTAATTGCTTTGAAAAAGACATAGACAAAAACAGGGGTATAGAGTGAAAGAAATACAAACATTTAGGCAAACTATTTCTTTTTACAGCATTGATCTTTCCTATAAAAGACCGAGGTAAGTTACCCCATTTCTTAAAATCAACCTTCATTTGAGCAAGAAGGGGGGGGGGGGAATTAGCTGAAAAGAGATTTGGGAGCGAAAGAGTCAAATTTACTCCAAGGTATTTAAGGTCAGATTTGTTGAGTTGTAAAGGCAGATCTTGTCACAAGAATGTAGGTGTAGAGAGGGAGACCCGGGCAGTTGATGTCAGTACTTGGTATTTATTGTTTGAATGATCCAGGAGACGTCTAATACCGTTTAGTTTCAGGTGAACAAAGCAATCTGTAGTAGTGTTGTCACAACACCGAAATTATTGTTTCGATAATGATACCAAGTAAAGAATTGCGATTTCGATACTTTTTCGATACTTTTCCTAAAAAAAGGGAGAAACACTGTCAAATATCATTGCTGTGCTTTATTTTAAAACCGGGACAACATTCTAATCATATAATAACCTAATATAAATAAGTCACTGACAAATACACAGGCTCTTAGGGATGGGCCGATAGCGATACCAGTACTTGGTATCCACATTTTAAGACCATTAAAAGCTGCTCAACGCTTTAAAGATTAGCCATAGATGGCCATAGTTGTAGGCTAAATCTGATTCACGGAAATGTTTCAATGGAAATGTAGAGCTATTCCAGCCCTATGCATATATTTCATGTTGATGATAACGACAGTCTACTTCCTCATTCAGAGACCATGGTTATAAAGCTGTACACCTGTATATATTGGTATTTAAAAAAGAAAAGCGATAAATGTGATCATGCTTCCCTGCAATATGAGGTTGCACACAAAATCACCACCTAAAATGCATAATCATTCCAAAGACGGAGCCACACATTAGCTATTGAAAAAAACTATTTTCCTCAGCATTTGTCCATTAGAGTTAAAATGTCGAAACACGAAATTGTTTTTCTCATTGCTATTTTCATGTAGCCTAATATTTGCAAAATTATAGGTAAAAAATATTAGAATCCTCAAGGAAATGTGCACAAATGTACAGGACATTTAAGTACAGGAACGAATAAAGGATGCAAGTTCTTAAGCTATTCGGTGCATACTGTAACTGTAGAAAACGGCATGTGGAACGCCCCCGGACCTAGCCTATGAAAGCCACCTTCAGGAAGGAAAGACAAATATCAGTAGTTTGCAACACTTCTGGTTATATGATTAATATATATATATATATTATAATATATGATTAGGTCATTCCCTGTTTTGGAGAAAGTCACTTCAAACAGACATTCTCATCTTACACAAAACGTCTGCAATGCTTAGGGCAAATTCGAAGACAAACGTATTGCATTCGCATTTCTCTCACGTTAGCTATGAAGGAGAAGTAAACCATTGACATCCGTAATAAATACTATTACACATTCTTGAACTGCAATGTAAATTAAGTTCTTCTGGATATGTAGGAATATTTACTTTTCTATATTTGAATTGGCTGATCAACATCTAAGAAATAGCAGATTTTAGATTTTAGGCTGGCTATTGGTTAGCCATGAGGATAATGCCCATAGCCTACTATTTCTCTAGATAGCCTCGTCAAACTACGGTGGTGCAAAATAATGACTTGTCACAAAACAAACCATAGCCTCCTCATTTGATTTAAGGGCATGAACGTGATCATGTTATCTTTTACAATTTTAACCTGTCGGTCTTTAAACTCCTTGTACAATTCGGCGTGCTTGTCGGCCAAGTGTTTTGCCAGGTTCGAGGTGTTGGCTCACTTTGTTTGCATTTGGTTGTAGCACTGACAACAAACAGGTCTCGACTTATAGGTAGCTTATGCCCTCACTGTCAGCAAGGTAAGCAAAGTACTTCCATATTTCACTCCTCGCGTCATCTTTTTCTACTAGTCGTGGACTGGCGACCACAGTAGCACTTGTACAATTGTGCTCGCACATGCAGCCATCTCGCTGTAGTGTTTGTTTGTCACATGACAGCTGCAGCTTCTTTGCTGCGTGTGTGAGGAGAAAAAACACAGACGTCCATAGGGAGGCACTGGAAGCGTGCGTTGCACACACACCAACATGAAATACGGAACTTGGTCATTCTTAAAAGTATCGATACTAATAAATTTAAGAATCGTGACGTTTTAAATCTCAGAGAATCGCGATACTTTTGAAGTATCAGTGCACCGTGCAACACTAGTCTGTAGCACAACGATAATACCTATACAGCTTACGTACTCTTAGCAGTGGCACAGACACTGAGCTAATCTATAAGTATAGAGCGTACGCATAAGAACAAAGCCACCCATACTCTTGTCACAACAAACGATACAACAACAGCTGGATATAAATAATATGTACTCACGTAACTTTAAAGAAACAGAATCAATGACCGACAGCTCTCTCCAGTTAAGCAGTGTCTATATGCAGGAAGCTAATCTATAGAACTTGGCTGACCGTAACCATTAATCAACAGAGCTACATGATATTCGCTTAACCTACCCTATCATAGCAACTGGAGGAGATGTCACAAGTTAAAGGGACATTTACATGTTTTCAAAGGAAAACCTAAACACCATGCCATGAACTGAAATATACAAATAATACAATATGAACTGAAATTACCCTAAATATATACAAGGAGTCCTTTCTCAGTTCATGTACTCCAGCCCTTCCTGGGCTGAGTGTGACAGATCTGTCTGTGTCAGCTATAGTGCAGCTGAATTAATTAGAAAGCACTTGCTCTTCTGAAGATTTAGCATATAACCAGAGAAAGAACTGAAATTCTTCAGAATGGAGAGAATAGTTGGTAAAGAATAGTCAAGAGGGTGAAGCCTGCAGAACCACCGAGAGGGGCTCAATAGCGATAGCAAAGATTAAGGAAGAAAGAGGGCAGCCCTGCCTGGTCCTGTGTTCCAGGGCAAAGTATTCAGAGTGAGTGTCATTGGTGTAAAACTTACTGAGAAAGGTGAATAAGTATTCCCACTTGATTCTGTGAAAGGCCTTCTCAGCATCAAGTGATATCACAAGTTCAGGGGAATTAAAAGACTGTTTAGAATAAATGATGTTAAATAGGGCCTGAATGTTAACAAATGACTGTCTACCCTTAATAAAGCCTGTCTGTTCCTCTGAGATAAATGATGGAAGTGTCGCCTCCAGTCGCCTCACTAACACCTTCACAAGCACCTTGACATCAAGATTGAGGAGGTTGAAGGGACTAGAGGAGGAGCAGACTGTTGGGTCTTTCCCTTTCTTAAGCAAGAGTGCTATAGAGGCTTGTGTCAAGGTTGATGGGAGTAAACCATGTTCCAGTGACTCATTATACATAGATAGAAGGAAGGGGGCCAAAAGTGAGTGAAATATCTTAAACAATTCAATAGAAAACTCGTCTGGGCCAGGAGATTTGCTGCTTTGCATAGATTTTATTGACTCAACCACCTCCTCAAGCCTCAGAGGGGAATCAAGGTCAACCGCCGTCTCAGGGGTGACTGTGAGAAAATCTCTGGTGGGATTTGAAGAAGGCTGTTGCAGCACGCAAACAGAAGAATATTACTGCACTGGAGGCCATCGCTCATGAGGAATGGGCTAAGATTCCACAGCAATGCTGCCAGAGGCTAGTGTCTGGCTATGTATCTTGTTCTATGTGCTCTACTAAGTACTATAGATGCTTGCCATGAAAGGGTTTAATAACTTGAGACTGGTGAAGTCATTATCAGTGGCATTTTTTGTTGGATTTGGGGAAACCACTTAAAGCATTCATTGTGTTGAGCTATTTCAATTGCTTTTGTTTGATCTGTTCATTGCAAACAGCTGAAAGTTGTTTGCAAATGTTGACAATAAAACTGATTTGCAATGGGGGTTGAATAATATTGATTACAACTGTAGCTACGATGCAATATGATTGATCTCAGTATATTTAGATGTTTATCTTATACCTTCTTATACATTGTTGCTCACCTTTATAATTAAGTTAGAGGTAATTGTACTGATAATGTGTTTATCCCAGAGTGTCCAATGTATCTTGAAAGTGAGAAAGGTTTGAAAATGCTGTTGAGTTTGAGAAGGTTAATCTTGCCTAAATGTTCTCATTAAGCCCAGATCTTTATTGAAGTCGTGACTGGCTAGTGTTTAATTCAATCCACGCTTTGCAGTTACATGATATCGTTGGTTATAACAGAGCCTACTTCTGCATTTTAGACTGTACAGACCTCTCCAAGGCATGGTCTGAGTATTGTTTAGTGTAGTTTTGTTAATCAAAGTTTCAGTTTTCTCTGTATTATTGTTACATCCTCCGCATTGCAGTTGTTGATTCCTTCTTTAAATATTCTATACTGTATAAAACACAGTTGACCTGTAATTTCTTGATTTTGTCACATTATTTCCAGCGTTCTGCTTTGTTTCATGAATAGTTTCCCCCAAATGTTTAATATGTTCCAAATAAGCATTGTGCAGTGTTGTTCATAAACTTTTCATGAGATGGCCCTTCATCTTTTTTTAAAAGAAAACAAGGTTTCACTTTATTTGGATAGTCAAAATGACCATCTGTAGATGCTCTACAGGTATTCACACTATAAAAAAACATAGTTAATGTTTTCTAAGGTTAAGGTTAGGGTTAGGGTTTGAATTAGGGTTAGACTAAGGGTTGGAGAAATGGTTAAGTTTAGGGATTGGATGAGGTTTAAGGTTAGGGTAAGTGTTAGTAGATAGGTAACTGAAATGTTATTGAAATGTTATTGATATTTTGGAGATTGTTATTGATACTCTGTAAAGCATCTAGAGATAGACTATCCAAATAAAGTGTTACTGAAAACAATGTATAGTTGTTTTTACCTATCAATATTTTAAATATATGTTTAACTTCACTACTAAAGCCCTGTCAAAATATATATTGCATGGCACTGTTTATAAGATTATTAGTACTACCGGTAATAGTAATAGTAGCAGTCACAAGACAATGTCTGAACTGCAAAGACAACATTTTATTGGAGGACGCAGGTGGCTCATTTTCTCTGTTGGTGCTAAAAACATCTCCACCTATTCACTCTGCCTCTTCTGTGGACTGTATTGAATACTCAGTGAGTTGTACTGGAACACTTAAAAGAAAGCCACAGGCTACAGAAAAGTAGGTCCTTTATTCCTAGGAACTAGATGTGTATAGCCCCATGAATGTGTGTTCCATGTATAGGGTAAAAATAAATAACATTTTTATTCTCCCTTACCCTCTCTCTCTCTCTCTCTCTCTCTCTCTCTCAATTCAATTCAATTCAATTCAATGTTGCTTTATTGGCATGACAAAAACATACATCTGTGTTGCCAAAGCATAAGAACAAACATACATATAAATAACAACAAGGAATAAGTCCATCTGATAACAATACAAGTAAACAAGATAGTTATGATAGGATTGTATGTACTAAACAAATTATGTGACTGTACCT